>ML107239.1:0-17315 GCA_003697995.1 Taxidea taxus jeffersonii
CCTGAGATGACCTGGGGATCAATCCCAGGACCCCCGAGATCATGACCTGAGCCAAAGGCAGACGCCTAACCGACAGAGCCACCTGGGCGGCCCCAGGAGGCAGAGTTTAAATGCAAAATTTTAAGCTAAATTAAAAGACTTCGATAAATTTAGAACGTTCTGGCAGTACCTGTGCCTTATTCTGGAAATAAAAAAACTCCTTCTGGTGCATTTAGGGAAAGGAGTTCCTCTGTAGGAAACAGGAATCTTAAGAGGAGATGTTCAAACCTCCATTGGCCACGAGGGGGCGCAAGAAGCAAAGAGAACTCTTGCCTCCACCTTTTGGTAAGATCTATTCTGCAAAATCTTTCAGGCCTGGAGGGCGCCTATTTTGAGAGCTAGAGCTGGGGTAACAACATATGAGTTTTCTGAGGATACTGCCCCCCAAAAATGACAGAAATCTCATCCTAGATTATTTTAAGAAGGTTTGAGGTCCAGGAAGAAGCTATATATTTTTTTTTATTTTTTTAAAGATTTTATTTATTTATTTATTTGATAGAGATCACAAGTAGGCAGAGAGGCAGAGAGAGAGAGGAGGAAGCAGGCTGTCCGCGGAGCAGAGAGCCCGATGCGGGGCTCGATCCCACGACCCTGGGATCATGACCTGAGCCAAAGGCAGCGGCTTTAACCCACCGAGCCACCCAGGCGCCCCAAGAAGCTATATTTTAAAAAACTTCCCCCAGGGGGTGCCTGGGTGGCCTAGTGGGTTGAGCCTCCCACTTCCCGTTTTGGCTTGGGTCGTGATCTCAGGGTGGTGGGATGGAGCCCCCTCTCGGGCTCTGTGCTCAGTGCAGAGTCTGCCTGAGAGTCTCTCTCCCTCTCCCCGTCCCACTTGTTCTCTCTCTCAAATAAATCTTAAAAACAAACAAAAACCCCTCTGCAGAGGGTCCTAATGTACAGTAAGGATTGGGAATCACAGCTACTGGGGGCCCATTCAGAATCTTCCCTAGCTGAGGGCCTCCTCTGGGCCAGACACTCCCGCTCACACTTGACTGTCACATGGCTCCTCTCGTCTTATCTGCAGAGAAGGAGCCAGAGGCTCCCAACGCTGAAGCAGGTAAGGCCAGGCCTCTGGCCACCAGCGGGGCCCCAGGGGCACGTGGACCTGGGTTGCTCCCAGCTCCTGGCTGGGCACACCTCCTCGGTCCCTGGTTTCTTCATCTGAGGAGCGGGAAGGCAATGGCACCCACTCGTCAGATGGCACTCATGATGGCTATGTCTGGCATCTGGTGCGTGTGTGAAAAAGGCACGCTCAGCCCAGAGCAGCCCTGTGTCCCAGGAGCCAGCGCCCTCCCAGCAAGGCCCCGGGGACTCACTGGTCTCTGTTGGGAGCTTTCCTGAGCTGGTCGGCAGTGACCCTCCAGGAGAAGTTAAAAAACCGCATGGCATTCTCAAAGTAGAGGTCCGGGACGGCCGTGTACTGGACAAGAGGAAGCAGAGTCACGAGATGAGAGTGTGCCCGGGCTGGCAGCCCCTCGGCTCCCCATGGGCAAACCCCTTCTTCTAACACTGAGGAAGCTGAAACCCCATGAGGTTAAAGGACAGGTCCACAGGTCAGAGGCCGGAATGGAGGGCTCGGGACTGCAGGCTTGGGTTCTCACTTGGCTCTGACCTCGCTGGGACCTGGTGTCCTCTCCCGTCTGAGGACACACCAGCAGCTTCACAGGGCTGCTCAGCGCCCTGCAGTGTCACAGAGATGCAGCAGGGCCTGGGCCTTAGATAGCAAATTTCCCCAGCACTGTCCAGCAGAACTTTCTGCAAAGACGGGTGTGTTCCACACCTGTGTTACCCATTATGGCAGACACTGGCCACATGTAGCTACTGAGCATTTCAAATGCGGCCGGTGTGACTTTTCAATTTAGTTTTAATTAATTTAGATTTCAACTAATTGAACAGTAGTGGCTAGTAGCTACCACAATGGATAGCACACAGATCAAGCTGGGGTCTTATCTCTGAAATGGCAGGGGACAGGCATCATCACATGCTTTTCTCAGCACTCTGCCCAGTTTTTCAGCTCTTTTCAGGGGCAAGGTTCTCCCTCAGATCTGCTCCAGGGCTTTCTGGCTTTCTGTCAGGGCTCTGGTAAAACACTGGTCCCCTGGGGACACGACTGTGATCCTGTGGGCTGTGCCTGGGCTGTCCTCAGGAGCCTCCGAGTCTCGTGTCGTGATGCCCCAGAGCATCTTAAATTATTCTCAAGGAAAAAGCTGTGGAATGAGTCACTCCCACATTCTCAGAAGTAATTTTAATATTCTTAGGTTTTAAATAGAGCCATGATGAGAGGTTATTATAATTGCAAAAATGCCTAAATTTCACAAACTTCAATCACAAGAAAATATAAAACTATCCTTCTGGGCAGAAGCACAATCCCTTTATGGTGATGACCTGCTGAAATTTCTAACCACCAGGAATGTATCAAGTACCCTTGTTGCCTCAATTAAGCTTAAATGTGCATTTGGGATTCATGCTCCCCTTTTCCCATTAGCATTTCAAGGTCCAAATGAAGTCCAGGTTTCTCTGGGAAGGTGGGGGAAGACCCTGGGGAGAGGAGGCAATCTGGGGGGCCAATAAGGAAGAGGTGACCTGAGGGGCTCTACTCCTCATTCCGCCTCCTGCTGTTTCAGGGGCCTCAATTCTGTCTGTCCCTCCTAGGGCCTGCTCACCTCCATTAGCTGGAGCGTCTGGCAGGGCACACATGACACCCTTTGGTCCAGACTGCTGGGCACTGACAGTGGCTCCAGGGAGGCAGGGGCCTCCAGAGGGCCCAGGAGAGAAGAGGCACAGAACAGCTCCCTCGTGCCTGATCCATCCCCACACCCCTGCATCTTGAGATG
The DNA here is from genome assembly GCA_003697995.1 of Taxidea taxus jeffersonii. Lineage (NCBI taxonomy): Eukaryota > Metazoa > Chordata > Mammalia > Carnivora > Mustelidae > Taxidea > Taxidea taxus. The sequence goes on from ML107239.1 coordinate 2,874, forward strand.
CCCTGACAGTCAAGGTACCTCTAGCTTCTCACCTGGACCCAGCCTGTAAATGCTCTTCCCCATGTGGGGACCTCAGGGACATTCGGGAACACAAGGGTGCAGGGTGGGAAGACTTACATCATTGAACACTTTGTCGAGCTCCTTGGGGTCCATGATAAAGTTGGGGTAGCCTATCATGTTGTAGATTGCGTCTGCCTGGTCGGGAGAGATACAGAGGACACTGAGCGCCCAGCAGGCCTGATTGGGCTCAGGCTCTGGGCCAAAAGGAAACGGGCAGGTCCCCTACCCTCGAGGCTTCTGCATTTCTTCCTGCAAAGATCCTTCTTTGGCCTGACTTCTACTTACCCTTTGGCTCTCTGCTTCCCCAGAGGGAAGCCTTTACTGGCTGCCACCCGCTGGACTGTATCAGATCCTTCGTTCTCCATTAGACATGTCACATCTCCCTGCATTTGCCCCCCACACACTCAACACAGTTTATTTTTATGTGTCATTAATGCAATCGTGTACTCAAGGCTATCCCTCGATCCTGCTGGAATATTCACCCCCAAAGGAAGGACAGCTTCCATGCTATGCTCCCCACATGTGACCGGTCTCCCTTCATGCACCCCCTCTCCATCCATGGCCACAGCCCTCTAGGTGGAAAGCCTCAGCCACTCCTTCTGGCACTGGGCCAGCCTCACCTTTTCCTTGGCTGACCTCCGAGTATCTTCGTCCATCCACTTCAGGGTGCTCAGGCTTTCCTCAAATGCCTTCTTAATCTCCAGGATTATCTCGCTGGCCTGAGGAGACAGAAGCTGACCAGTGAGATCTGGGCACTGGATGGGTACACCATGTGGAAGGAGGCCAGAGTCTAAACTCGGGAATCAGCTCAAAGCCTCAGGCTCTTCAGAGCCCAGAACACTTACATCCTGCAAAATAAGACTGGCCTTCCATAAACCGGGCATCAACACCACAGATGCTCAGGACAAGCTTTGGGAAAGCTGGAAAAGTCTCTCCTCTGCAGGATTTTTCAGAGCCTTTAGTGTGTGACACAAACTTCGATTCTTTTGGAAAGTGTAAAATTTTTGTAGCCTTTCTCAGACTTACTAGACCACAGGATCCCTTATTTGGTGGAATGGGCTTTAAAATCTAGAGAACCTGAGTTCTGACAAGCAGTTTCAGGCTGGAGATGAACAGCTGTTCTCGAGGACAATAACGTCACAGGCAGACTTGGAGCCCAAAGATTCTAGAGCAGAGGAAGGAAGTCGCACAGCAGAAAGAGCAGAGGGACTGACAGCTGACAGAACTAGACAAAGACTCTTTATCAGCCACTGACAGGCCAGTCTCGTAAGGAAAGTCTCTGTTTGCTAACACCTGACAGAATAATAGCTACGTAATTAAAGTAAGTAATAAAAACTGTAAAAAAATGTAATAGCTACCATTTACCGAGCCCTTGTTTTCTGCTGGGCTTTCTCTGTGTGTAGCGTTAAAAAAATATATTTAATTTATTTATATGACAGAGAGAGAGAAAGAGCGCACACAAGCAAGGAGAGCGGCAGGCAGAGGGAGAGGGAGAAGCAGGCGTCCACTGAGTGGGGATCCCGATGCGGGGCTTGATCCCAGGACCCCAGGATCATGACCTGAGCCGAAGGCAGATGTTTCACCGACTGAGCCACCCAGGCGCCCCATGTGTAGCATTTCATTTCCTGTCCTGCTATAGGATGGATAGCTCCGCTTCCAAGTCAGCCATGAAGGGAGAAAACTGTCCCAAATCACCCAACCAGGAGATGATGGACCCAGGATCTGAACTGAAGCCTGGCTGCACCTAGCTATGATGTTCCTCTGGGGGTCCGGACACGGGCTACCCCCTGGGGTAAGGAAGATGTCACCCATCAGGCCAGAGCTGCTCTGCCAACAGGATGTCGCTGGGCTCTTTGTTCCCCTTGGGGGTGGAGGTGGAGATGGCTGGGAGGGGCTCGCAGGGTTCGTGATAATGTAGTTTAAACGCCCCACTGAACACAGCGGCTCACAGCATTCAGGAGAAAACAGGACCTTTGAGTGAAGGCCGGAGCCCTGGCCCGGAGCAGGGAAGGTCCAGAGCAGACCGGAGCCTGGGCTGCCACGTTCACGAGAGGCGAGTGCAGGTGCACCGTCCCACGGGGAGGTACTCACTATGTTCTTGCTGTCCTCGGCAAAGGTCGCTTTGACAAACATGGGGCCCAGGGCAAAGCCCAAGTTGTTCTCTGTGTCGCTCACGCAGAACTTCCACCGAGGAAGACAGGTCTGGAAGCACAAGGGAGAAGGGTCACTGGCCCCGTCCTTCTTCCCAACCCCTGTCCGTCTGGGAGGAAGCAGCAACATCTGGGGCCCGTGCTTCCTTCCAGAACCTCAGGAAGACTTTTTGGACACGGTGGAAGTTATTTTAGACACTGGACTAAGAGGCCACTGAACACTGCTTATCGCCGTCATCTACTATTTCCTGAACGCCAGGCTCTGAGCAGGATGTCAGGAATGGAATCTCCCGGAGCCATGGAAATGAACCTGGAAGGCAGGGCTGTGGCCCTTGCCGGACGAGGACATGGACAGATACTCAGCAAGGGGGAGTCACTGGTGTGTGTGTGTGTGTGTGTGTGTGTGTCAGTAGTGGGACTCTGACCTGCCTGACCGCACACCCCCACCCTGGCCCCTGGGGGAGGTGGAGGATACTGGTGGCAAAGACTTGAGAAGTTACCTTGTCTACCCTTGTGCACCAGGAAACCCTTCCCAGAAGGCCAGCACCCAACCCCACGGAAGGCCTTGCAGAGGAAGGGCCCAGTGCTGCAGGGCGTGGATGTTGTGGCGGCCCGTGGTCTTGCCCACAAGCTCGCCACCCACAAGCTCACCAGCCCGCCCCACACCGCAGTGGAGCTGGATGCCGGCACCCCGCAGGCTGCAGCCTCATGGAGCGGGGCTCCGGGAAGCGCACCCACGCGGGTTCCCGCCCTGCTGGCTCACCTGCCCTCCGTGACCACCAGAGGTGGCCCTGCTCACGGAAATCCCTAAATCCCCCATGGGGCCTCCTGACCCCAAAGAACAGGTGGTAGAACCTACCAGGTTCAGGGCAGCCTGATTGAGAAGTTTTCCAACTGAAAACAACCAAATGCCCACCAACAGGTGGCTGGAGAAACAAAATGTGGTATTTTTATACAACAGCACACTACTTGGCAACAAGAAAGAGTGAACGGCTGATAATCACAACATGCTTGAAATCCACAGCCCTTATCGGAGAAGCCAGAGCGGAGAGTTCCCGGCGCACAGCCCCGCCCCTGCCCGGCCACCCTCCCACCACCCGGGACCTTCTGCTTCTGGATGGTGGAGGGATGATTGGGAGACAGGAGTGTCTCTGTCTTGAGTGGGGTGTTGGTTTTGTGGGTGCCTTCCTTTGTCCGAAGGAACGTATTTCCCCTGTGCACTGAACACTTTACAGTATGCAGGTGACACCCCAGTGGGAAAAATTTCCTCCACGAAAGAAGGGAAGGAAAGGGCATCTCAGCTTTCCCTAAGTCTAGTGGCCCAAGTTCTTCTAAGCTTTCCTGCCCATGTGTCCGTGTAGATGCCCTCCCCTCCCCGCAACCTGCCCACGTCTGGCAGAGGCTGCCCATGCAGGAGGTCAGGACGGGGGACCTTGAACTCATGGCCCTGTGGGGGCCCCCGGGCCCTGTTGGCTGAGTCAGGGGCGGAGTCTCACTGCCTTCTCAGGGGGGCGTTTGCAGAAGCCCACTCACTCTCTCATTCGTTTGTTCATTTGTCCGCTCACTCGCATGCCCAGCGCCTTCTAGAGAGTTCCTCTGCACCTGGACTGTGCTAGGTGTTTGGAACTGAGAGACAAATTGGCCCTGGGCCTTGCCTGTGAGGGGCTCCATGGAAACACCCAGGGCACCCAGTGGGAGAGACAGACACGTAATAACAGCAACGGCGGCAGCCACAGCAGTTCGTGCTTGCTGAGTGTCTGCAGGGTGAGGCCCTGACCCAGGTAATCTGCATTATAGCCCCAGGAGGCAGGTGCCTCCTGTGCGCCTGTGTGCGGATAAAGAACATAGCTTGGAGGGCTCTAGCCTTTGGGACGGACTTTTGGGGATCCCTTCGTGTACTCCCAGACAACCCTGGTCAGCAGGCTAGGGACTGGTTACTCCTCTGGACACTTGGGAACACTGAACCCTCTGCTCCAGGGAAGGGATTAGTCTGAGGCTGTGTGGTTTGAAGAACATTGCAAACACAGACCTTCTGATCCAAAGTTCCGTGCTGTTTCCTTACACCATGCACAGGGCACGTAGCAACCTGCGTCCACAGTCTCCCACCTCTAGGGTCTCCCAATGCCCTTGCTTCTGCCAAAGCCTCCCTGCCAGCTCGGAGCATCGCACTGGTTGGAGCAGACTGCTGCTCCCTGAGCCTAGCCCAGGGAAGCTCGCTTGCTTGCTCGCTCGTCCCATCTGTCATGAAAAGAGACCCAGGATGTACCATTCTAACTCTTGCGGTGGTGTCAAGCATACTCACCCCGCTGTGCAATCTCTTGCTAACGAGAACCTCCACACCTATTAAACGACTCCCCATGGTTGCCTCCCTGACCCTGACCCCCAAACCCGCAACCACCAGGACGCACAATTTTAATTTCTGGCTCCTGCAGAGGCGGGGCTGAGTGGGGCAGGACTCACGTGTGGGCTGTCGAATCGGATGTGCTGGGACTGAGAACACACTCCCTACTTACGAGCTGTGTGACTTTGAACAAGTCCCTTTCCTTCAGAGAGCCTCAGTTTCTTCATCTATAAAATGGGCTGGTGATAACAGGTCCTGACATGGAGCTGTTATAGGAACCCGGTGGCACAATGCCTATAAAGGGCAAACATCTAACAATAATATCTTTTATCATCGTCATCATCATCATCATCACTCGTGAATGGCTGAAAGTGCCGAGTAGTCATGGTCATCCAGAGCTGGGTTTGGACTTGAGTTTGGCTGCCTCTTCGCCGGGTGACCTGGGAAGCCTTTCACTGCCCGAAGCCTATTCGCTCCTCTGCACCCGGGTGGGTAAGCAATGAGGCAGGTGCACACTCCACACACACAGGTGTCTCTGTGGCTACCATCTCAGGTCCTGCTCACACTCCTCCCATATAAAGTCCCCTGGGAGGCCCTGTGCTCCAGAGGACAGAGTCATGCCTTTTCCCATCTATGGCCCAGGGCTCACCCAGGCCCGGCCCACGGTAGGTGCAGGCGGAGCAGGAAGGCAGGCCCTCCCCTGGTCCTTCTCTGCAGGGCCAGGTGGCTCCCTTGGCTGAGGCCCCGGGGCACCCTCAGAAGCCTCTGTTATGGCCAGCCACCCTCTCCTTCAGTCCCCTTCCTGCCACGGGTGCATGGACATGCGGATGGGACAGAAAAGGAAAACTCTTTGCAGGATGGATTCCAGGACCAGAGGTAGGAGCCCACACCCTATCATTCTCTGCCAGCACTTATCTGGCTCTGTCCACTCCACTGGACTCCGGGAAGGGCCGCAGGGGCAGGGTCAAGCTAGAGCCACCTGTCCCTGTCCCCAGCTGCCCTCAGTGGGGCAGGATGTGTTGGGCGGGCTCTGCAGCTGGGGACCTGCCTGGGGCCCTGACTTGCTGTGTCCCATCAGCACATCTGAGGATCTCTGGCAGTGGATGCCGGCCCTGGGGGCACAGACCCCACCTCACTTGTCTCCGTGTCCCCACACGAGACTCATACCCTCGGCTGCACGAATGAGAGGGGGACAGCCACCTTCTTGGGGAAAGAGCGGAAATGGCCTGGGAGCTTCCTATCTGGGGTGGGGTCCTGTGGGAGGGAATGAGGGTCCTGGAGCCCTAGGACCTCTGGAAGGATGGACTGCCAGGGGTCATGGTGGGGGCACTGGAAGGAAGGTGGAGACCACCTGGCCGGCTGGGAGGGTAAGAGCAGGGAGCACGTGTGCACTCTTACATGAACCAGGGGCTACACCAAGTGTTCTGTGTTTATGGGGAAGGGGCAGTATTCCTGGGGGTCCCCTGTATAAAACGGGGATGATGATCCCATTCAGCTCACAGGGATATGAAGATCACATGAGTTACAAGAAAGTGTTTATTATCAACATCACTGAGAAGGGGTTGGGAAGAGAGAGAAAAGAAACCACCTTTTGCTGTAAAGAAGCTAAATCTCTAAGATCCTCTTTTTTTTTTTTTCTTTTTTTTAAATTTAAGTAATCTCTACATCCAACTTGGGGATAGTAACTCATGTTCCCGAGATGCATGCTCTTCCCACTGAGTCAGCCAGGTGCCTCTCTAAGACTCCTCTTCACCCATTAAGATCTGGTGTAGTCATCTCCTTCTAGAAGCTTCTGTCCATCTCCAACTAGATCCAGTCTTGGGTGCCCTGGGACATCCGAGGGGACACCTTCAGAGGCCCTCTCCATTCTCTGCCTAGCCTCCACCTCCCTCACAAGTTCCACGGCTCTGGGGGACACGGAGGTCGCATGAGCCTCCGACCCAGGGCCTGACACATGGCAAGCGCTCAGCAGGTGAATGGGAAAGCACAGTAACAGGCTCACCTTCTTGGTCCCGTACATGACTTCCATGAATTTCTCGTCGGCGTCCTGAAAGCGCTGATCAAGGAAGGAACTTGTCTTCCGCACTAGGTTCCAGATCATGTAGTTGTTTAGCAGGCTGGGGCAAGAGCAGATCGGACAGCTCAGAAGGGCCCAGAGCTGGGGCCATCACAGCACTTCCCACACTGACCTTTAGGAGGCGCTCAAACCTGGCCTTTGGATTGCAGGCTCTTACCACACCCCCGCTCCCCCATCCCAACTTACCCACCCCAGTCTGGCAGGTTATTGCTTACTAAGCACAGAGAATGTCCGCTCTTCAAGACAAGAGCCCAGGTCCTCTTTGAACAGCCCTCGGTGCCTAGTGCAGTGACTTGTGCTTGTGGCACAGGCAGCCACCTTTTGTCTGGGAGCCGTGAAGCCACCCCATGGAGCCTCCCCCTGGACCAGGTTTGGCGGGGGGGGGGGGGGGGCGGGGAGCAGTGCTACTGGGCTGGAGGAGGGAGGAGCTCAGAGATGTCCCGACCAGAATCCCAGAGATGGGAGAGGAGGTCTCAAAATAGGAGGGGCAGGAAAGAGAACTGGACCACCATGCCAAGGTCTCCATGAAAGAGAGCTCACTGCCCCCTCCCCTCAGGGCACAAACGATGATCTGTGGTCGTTGTCACCTTTGCAAAGAAGTCACCTTAGCACCAAGAGATGTTCACAAAAGTGAACATCTAGCCTCAAACTGGAACCACCCCAAATGTGTGACAGGAGGGGTGGGAGTGAGTCAATAATCCTACTACATGGACTTGATGGGAGGATGCACAGGCAGGAAGAATGGGGTCCACAGGGAGTGCCAGATAACACGGGGAAAACGCTCTTGATGAAGGTCAAGGGGAAAGCAGATTACCCACATGGTCACAAGGATGGCGAAAAAAGGAACCATGTATTAGAAAATTCCACCCCCCTCTCCCACACACACACCATCTCTCTCTCTCTCACACACACAAACACACTTTCTCTTCTTTACACACACACACACCGCATAGAATCAACAGTAGTGTCTGAATAATACTAAGTTTTTTCTATTTTTTTTCTGTAGTTTTCAAAAACCTTCACGAGTCTTTAAAATTATAACAAAAATAATAAATATTACCCACAAATATCGGCGAACATTGAGCCCTGTTCTGTGTCATTCCCTCCCCCGGTCCTCACATCCCCACAAGGTAGGCACTATTTCCACCCCCCAGTTTAGGACGGGAGCCCGGAGAAAGGGCAAGAAACTTGTCCAAGGCTACAGAGCTGGTGGGCGGAGGGGCCGGGCTCTGAACCGGGCTCTGAACCGCCTGCGTCTCCCCAGGGCCCGCTCTCCCGAGTCCGTCTGTCCCCCGCTGCCCCCGCCTGCCTGGCCCGAGCAGAGCAGGGCAGCGTGGGACCCCGAGGGCTGGCTGCCGCTGGCCATCCTTACCATTTGTCCGTGCTGCTGATGAGGGCGGAGACCTGCCCCAGGTACTCCTTGTCGTAGACGACAATGGGCTCGGACTCATTGATCTCCACGGGGTAGAAGATGGTATTGAGAAAGGGCAGCCAGTGGATGGCGGGTGCCAAGGCCTGGAAGGGAAGAGACAGGGTGACTCCGGGGGGGCTGCCGCTCGTCTGCACCCGGGGCCTCCCTCATGCCTCCAAGGAGCTGGGCGCCAACAGTGCACCGGGCACCCACCACACTGAGGCTGCCTGGCTTCCGTCGGAGAGGCCAGGGATGAAACTCTAGGGAGTCAACAGCAACTTCAACTTGAAACGGAGCTGGGATGGAATACAGGGGACCCGGGGACAGCAGCGGTAGCCGCCGTCCAACAAGCCCTCCCGTGATAGACACCCCTGCAAATGACTCCCATGTCCTCGCTCAGTGGAACCTCAAGACAGGCCTAGGGGTAGGTACCATTATCCCCACTTTATGGATGAAGAGACTGAGTCCAGACAGGCCTATCATGGAAAACTATGGAGCATCCGGAGCCAAACGGCCTGGGTCTATGCTCCAGGGCTCTTCCCAGCTACATCACCTTGAGTAAGCAGATCAATCTCTCCGCGCCTTGGGGTCTCATCTGAAAAGTGGTTTCCTCATCATAACAGAACCCACCTCGTAGGCTCAGTGTAAGGGTTAAACGGGTTAATAGTGTCTGTTCCACTCAGCACGTGCTTCTGTAATAACAATTAGCTTCCGTGCGATTTAGTCTAAATGACCGGTAAATTCAAGAATGACAGCACTGTCTAGTGTCAACACGGGACCCCCGGGTGGCTCAGTCAGGTAAGCCTTCGGCTCAGGTCATGATCCTAGGGTCCTGGGATCGAGTTCCACATCGGGCTCCTTGCTCAGCAAGGAGTCTGCCTCTCTCTTTGTCTGCCCTGCCTGCCACTCCCCCTGCTCGTGTTCTCTTTCTGGCAAATAAATAAATAGAATCTTTTAAAAAAATTCATAAAGTGTCAGTGCTTTGGCCCACATGTGATTTTTCTCAGGGATGGGGTCTGAAAAAGCAAGCTCAGAAGGACAACCTTCAGCAAGAAAGGAAAAGCCCTCAGCTCAGCTGATGCACAGGAAGCTGGTCAGTGCCATTTTTAAAAATAAGATTTTATTTATTTATTATTGGGGGGAGGGGCAGAGAGACAGAGAGAGGGAAAGAGAATTAGAGAGAATTCTAAGCAGACTCAGTGCTGAGCATGAAGCCCGACGCACGGCTCAATCTCATGACCCCGAGATCCTGGCCTGCGCTGAAATCAAGAGTTGGATGCTTAACCAACTGAGCCATCCAGAGGCCCCTCGTCTGCTCGATTTTTTTTTTTAAGATTTTATTTATTTATTTGACAGTGAGAGAAGGAACACAAGCAGGGGGAGTGAGAGAGGGAGAAGCAGGCTTCCTGCTGAGCAGGGAGCACGATGTGGGTTCGATCCCAGAACCCTGGGATCATGCCCTGAGCCTAAGGCAGGTGCTTAATGACTGAGCCACCTGGGCGCCCCTGGTCTGCTTGATTTTAAGATAGTTTAAAATGAGTGCCTGTGCCGGAGCTCGTTCCCCAAAGAGGCAGTGGCTGGCCTGGAGTAACTCGCAGCTTCAAACAGCTAACTTGCTCTCGGCCCACTTGATGGTGGCCCCACGGCCCAGGGCTCATCTGTCTGCAGAGTCTCTGTGTCCACAGTCGGCCCCCCCCCCCCACCACACCGAGTAGCCTCCACTCATGCTGTGCTCTCTCTCCAGGTTCCAGTGATTGCTTTGACTACAAACTTGTACAACTTTTGAGTTTAATTGTGGTAAGACACACAAACATACAAGGTACCCTCTTAACCATCTTTCTGTGCCCAGTCCAGTGGCCTTAAGCACGTTCACGCTCTTGGGCAACCACCGCTACCATCCATCTTGATTTCATCTTGCGAAATGGAAACTTCTACCTATTAAATGATAATCCATCTGGCTCCCTCCCCGAAGCCCCCAGAAAGCATTATTGTCCTTTTTGTCTCTGTGAATCTGACGGCTCTAGCTACCTCATATAAATGGAATCATGCAGTGTTTGTCTTTTTGTGAGTGGCTTATTACAAGGAGCTTCATGTCCTTAAGGTTGCCCAACTTTGAATCTAATTGTAAGCGTTTATACAATTAATGAGAGCTTTATAAACTGTAGGTGACTGGAACGAAGTCCTGTTTTCCCCATATGCCTTTTATTTTTAGTTAATTTCTTGTCCTGTGATTCTCCAGAAGGCGCTGTTTTCTGAGCCACATGTACTGTGTGATACAGCAGAAGTGTTTCTATGCGTCAGCTACTTAGAATGGTATCTGGGGGACGCCTAGGTGGCTCAGTGGGTTGGGCCGCTGCCTTCGGCTCGGGTCATGATCCCAGCGTGCTGGGATCAAGTCCCGCATCGGGCTCTCTGCTCAGCGGGGAGCCTGCTTCTCCCCTCCCCTTTCTGCCTGCCTCTCTGCCTGCTTGTGTGATCTCTGTCTATCAAATAAATAAATAAAATCTTAAAAAAAAAAAAAAGAATGGTATCTGGTGCGTAACAACCACTCAGTACTCAACCGATATTAGCTATTGTCATCATTCTCAAGGCCTCCCAAGAGTGGGACTGGGCTTGAACGATTCTGAATTCTGTTCTCTATGAAAGACAACTCTATGAAATTTTGTTCTCTATGTATCTCTTCCCTTCTCTTGAAAAAGGGCAAAAGGAAAGACAAAGGAAGTGAAAGACGCATTACACATGACCTTCAGATGGTAAGATCGATTGATAATATAAACTCAAACCACAATATCATATGCATCTGTAACCCACTGGTAAACCCCTACCATGCCCTCGGTGAGAGAACATTCACAAAACCCTCCACTTAATGATGCTGACTCCGCAGATGGCTAAGGTGACCTTCCTGCGGTCACATAGTTAACCAGTGACCGTGCCTGTCTACTATCCAGGCTTACTCGTCTCTCTGGTTTCAAAGGGCAGCTCAGCTGCAGGGAGCAAGGACCTCAGAGAACATAGGAGGGCAGCTCCCATAGGCACCGGCGTGCTGGCTCTTGGAGGGGCAACTCGAGTGGCCTCTCTCCCTAGCCTGCCCGTTTGCTCTCTCTACCCGGCAAGAGCACCTCAGGCGCGTCAACCTCTGGGGCTTCTCCATAACGTTTCTGGGGCTGTGAAACTAGGAGTGTCCAGGAGAGATGGTCAAATAGGGCTTGGCACTTCGAGACAGCTGCCTGCAGGACCTGCTGGCAAAGACGCCTGGGAAACTCACCAAGGTGACAAAATGTCGTTGTTTATACAATTAACGAAAGCTTCACAGACTGCAGGCGACTGGGACACTCTCATCAGGGCATAGCCATCAGGTGGTGACAAATCCCTATGTACTTAACACAAGCCTGTTTCTTTAGAGAGAGCAGGTGTTCTGTGCAGGTAAACTCCCATAACTCCAGATAAGGTGCGTGTTGAATACCAGGATTTTCACATTTTCTATCTTGCTTTGGTGAACGCCTAACTTAGACGTGTGTGTCTCAATCTGTCTCCATGGAGATGGCTGTTTTAACTAACCAGGACATTCCACGTGTGACTCAAATCCTTTGGGGCACACCAGTCAGCTCTATTTTCTAGACCTGCAGCTGAAGGGTACTGATGATCACCAACCAACCTACGCGCAGCCAAGTAGGCTTGCAAATAAGAGAAAAGAAAGGGGATGCCTGGGTGGCTCAGTTGGTTAAGCGGCTGCCTTCGGCTCAGGTCATGATCCTAACGTCCTGGGATAGAGTCCCACATCGGGCTCCTTGCTCAGCGGGGAGCCTGCTTCTCCCTCCTGCCACTCTGTCTGCCTGTGCTCGCTCGCTCTCTCTCTCTCTAATAAATAAATAAAATCTTAAAAAAAAGAGAGAGAGAGAAAAGAAAGATGCTCTCAGATTTTATTTCAGCTGGAGAATTAAGAGCAAAGAATCAGGCTCATTCCCAAATAGCTTTTGATGTGGAAGGTCCCAGAGAGGAATGAGAAGGTCCTCAGGCCCCCCAGAGAAGCAACAGAAGGATGTCTGATTCATGGCTCTGAATTCAGACTCTTTTGGGGGCTAGCCTGGAGCCACTCTGTATTCTGGAGGGGCTAGCCTAGAACCATACTGTGAAGGTAGATACACTTTTCCCAGAGTCACCTGGGATGTAGGAAGAGAACCAAATTTCCAGACACCAGGGAGCACCAAGACAGTCTCTGTTCAAGGTTGGAAGGATCAGACTGGTTAAATGCCAGAACTGTGGGCTGTCACCCACAAAGCAACATGCTAGTAAGGCTTACTATATGATGTCTGACTTGTCCGTGTCAGTTTACACAGTGACATCCCAGGTAGAGATTCTTTTGGAGGACAGGCTTCAGGGGTCCAGGACTTAATCTTAAAATGTTAGACATAATTCTTTTATATCTACTTATGCCCAGTTTCTCTGGGAAACACTCCACAGTTTTCAACTTGTTCTCCAAGAACGCTGTGGCCAGAGTGAAGAACCACTGCCCCTTGTGGGGATAGGGGCTACCCCCATCCCTCTCTGCGTTCTGGAACACAGCAGGAGCAAAGGAATGAGCAGAGCCCCTGTTTACAAGGAAGGAAGCCGAGACGCGAAGAGGAGGGTCGTGTGACTTGCCCAGGGTCACACAGCTCATCGTGGGGCTGGGTCAGAGCAGTCTTCTGACCCCAAGCCCAGGGCTCGTCCCTGTGCAGACGTTGTCCCCACCCCAGCAGCTCTGCAGCGGCAAAGGAGGAGAAAAAGAGAAAAGCCGTGTGACAAGGTGCCCAGGGGTAGCAGCAGGAAGCCACGCCGGGGCGGATGTGCTCAGGGCCGCCATGTCTTCTCTGCCGCTCTTGGGGTACAGTCGGCCAGCACCATGGCCGCCATGGGGGCTGCTGGGCAGCCACAGGGGCCCCACCTGGGCTGAGAAGCAGGCCCCTGGAGCAAACCAAACTGAATGGCATAGACGGCATCTCCTTTGACCTCTGGGCCTCAGGGTGGAAAAACAGCGCCAGATGGCAGCCCACGGCCTGCTGATCTCCGTAACAACCACGCAGACCCGCTCACCCCGCTGCCAACTTCAGGGACCTAATGGGCAGCTGGCACCCAGAAGCAGCCCTATCGCCCTCAGCCCCGGCTCTGCCTGGGCAGCAGCTCCACCTGGGCCAGCCGGCCAGCCTCCAGACCACTCGCCCACTCAGCAGATCTCCTTCCCTGACTTGGCCCTATCCCTGTCCTAGGCTCCTCCTTTCCCCAAAGCACTCAGCAGCGAGTCCGGGGTTGTTTCCTCGTTGGTGTGCCTCCCTGACCTGGAAGAACCTCCAGAGCAAGGCCCCGAGGGCAGCCCATACACACCTGTCAGAGGGAGGGATGGAGGCAGAAAAAAGGTAGGGACATAGATGTTCTTCCTGAAAGGAGAGGAAATGAGCCAGCTCTAATGGATGGGCAGGACCTGGCTGGTAAAGGAGAGCAGGAGGAAGGAGATGCCTTGGTGGAACCCCAAGTGGCCTTCCATCCTCCCCAGCGGGCAAGCAGTCCTCCCCAGGCATTCCTAGGCGATGGCAGGAAACAGGAAGACTAGCCAAGGCCACTCTGCTGATTCCTCTGTGACCCTGGGGACCTGGGATAAGACCAGATCCCAACCCATGGTGAACTGGAAAGACGAAACTGGCAGGTGATCACCTCAACTCACCACCTGCAGGTCCCAAGGAGCCACCGGAGGGGGCAGCCTTTGGCAGAGGGGCTGCTGGCTTCAGAGCTGGGTTACACGCAGTGACAGGGAGCAAATGACCCCATTACACCTCCAGGAGGTTGCCAAGGATCATGTCAAGAGCAGAGATCCCATGAGCCAAGCCTGAGTCCACTGTCCAGCTCCCCTGCTACTGAGGGAGCCTCAGGGCCTCGAACATGTCATTCAACCCCCTGGCCTGGCAAAGGGAGAAGTGGTACAAAACCACCCCTCACGCCCACTGCTGTACACCAGGCTCCATGGGACTGGGGCTTGAGACCAGAAATACCCAATCAGTGTGGGCGATTATCATCATGACCCTAGAGCCTCCCCAGGTAAATGCTGTTACAGAAAAGCTGTGCAGCCTCTAGCAGGTAACGGAATGTCTCTGAACCTCAGTTTTCCCATCTGCGAACTGGGGTAACAACCATCCCTGCTTCATAGGGTTGTTCTGAGGACCTGATGAAGTGGGTACAGAAACCCCAGTCCAGCGCCCTATGTCCTGAAGCCCCGGGCGTGTCCTGGCCTCCATGTTACCTGCAACTCAGCAGCGGTCACTTTGTGGTAGATGAGCTCCTCGTCCCGGCGCTTCTCCTGGGGGATGGTGATGTTGGCCAGTGCCGTCTCAAAGTCCAGGATCTGCTGCATCTGGGGCCGGATGGCGTCTTC
>ML107239.1:17715-28675 GCA_003697995.1 Taxidea taxus jeffersonii
TCACCGCCACCCAACAGCTTGCCCAGCTGGACCATGTAGTTCAGGTACCCTGTCAGCACCTGTGGGCCCGGCACCCACGATACGTCAGCGCTGTCACCCACGCATGGCCCACTGGACAAGGGTGGAGGGTGGGGTGGGGCCAAGCCATCGCGGGTAAGGTTCTGGCTCTGCGCTGCCTTACTGGCTGCCCACAGCACTCAGGACAAAGCCCACAGGTCCCTGGCAGGTGGGTCTCTGCAGTCCCAGCCCACACCCACTCTCGGATACCCATCACGTGACAGTTACCAACAGACCGTCTTTCAGTTCTTAGAACACATTTTTCTGAGCTGCACTTCTCCACTGTGTCCCCAAACTGGAATTAGGTTCCCGTGCTCAACTTTCTCAGCTCACCCTTGAGTGACCACAAGTGGTCACTATGCCTGTAATTGGGTGTTTAGTTAATGAACGCCCCCCTTCCCTGCTAGACCCCAACCCCCAGGGGTGGGGCCCATGCCTGTCCAGGTCACCAGTATCCGCCCAGCAGCGGGCACAGGGGAGCTGCCTGCGCAGTGCAAGTGGGCAGATAATGCAGTAAGAGACGATGACCCTCAGGCGAGGCTTCCCCAGGACATCGTGAGACACATGAGTTTTGGAGTCAGTGGGTCTGAATGTGAATCTCAGCCTCACCGCTGTGGGACCTTGAGTGGGTCACTTAGCGTCTCTGAGCTTGCTCGCTCCTCTGTAAAAGGCAAGGTAAAAGTAATGCCCACCAGGCAGGTGGGCGGATGAAGTTCAGAGACATTCTGTACCTGCAGGGTTACTGGGAGGGCCAGAAGTGAGTGCATAAACGACAGTGGCCATTACTGCTGTCTCGCTCTACAGTCGGACAAAGGACACCTGTCCCCTGCCTCTTGTGCCCATGACACCTGAATGTGAAACAGCCAGTCTGGGGGGGGGGGTCCCCTCCCCTGCCAGGGACTACCTAGCACCCATCAGGTAAGTGACACCTCTGTGCAACATCAGCTTTGAAGACCCACGTAGGTGTGGGCCCTGAGGACACACCCAACCGGGAAAACACCATGGGTGTGGGCTGGGAGCCACTCCCTCTGCATTACACTCACCTTCTCATTTTCCGTTTTGTTCAGGTAATAGTCCCTTGAGGGTAAGCCCAGGCCAGACTGGTCCACCTGGAGAGGAAAGCAGAAGTGGGGGGGAGGGGGCTCCTGTCATATGGCAACACGGGACCAGCCTGGGTGCCAGCAGGAACAGGAGCTGGCAGCGGAGGCCACCTCTGGGGTGCACCCACCCAGGGCAGGGACAGACACATGTCTGGCGGCATACCTGCCCAAACGCAGGGACTCTAGGCCCTTCTGAAGGGTCAGAGCCACCCTCCTCTCTCAGCTTCTCTGAGGCTTGGCACAGCACTTCTACTTAACTAAAAACTTCCCAAGATGGTGCGGTGGTTAACAGCCACTCACACCCTGTCTGGCCTTTGTCAAGCTACCAAAACTTCCCTCTAGGTCTTCCTCTGGAAAATAGGGGAACTTGAATCTCCCGCTGAGCTGGAGTGAGGATCAGAGAGATGGCCGGGAGAGGGTGTGCAGAGGGTGTGGCAGGTTGGGGAGCCTTAATTCCTGACCAGCAGCCTGCACAGCCTCGTGGGCACACCTGGGCCAACCCAGAGTCCGGTGTTACTATGATTCCTTTGATTGATAAGCAAACTGCAGCTCAAAGAGGTCACGTGCCGAGGTCATGCGATGAGGGAGAGACAGAGCTGGGTAGGAACCTCAGCCCAGCCTGGGCTCCTGGCTTCTGCATCAGAGGGTGGGCAGACCAGGGGCTTCCCTGGGTGCACTGACACCAAGGCTAGGGCAGGCTCCGGCAGGAAGAGCGGGACTCAGGGCCACAAAGGCCAGGCACTGAGGATGCGGGACCCAGGAGTTGACATCACTCTTGGGGCCCACAGTGACCAATCCGAATCTCGGAGATTCATCTGTGCTGCGGTGACCGCCCCCACCCACTCCGATTCCGCACCTGAAAACAGCAGGCTGCACTTTCATGATTTCTCGCCTATACAAATCTCAAGGTTCAGAGCCTCAGAAATAACCTCGGCTCCGAAACCTGGAGCCTGGCACCCAGGGTAAGTCTGCCCCGAGCCCTGGCACTTGCAAAACTCGGAGCAGGTCACGAGGTGAGACTCAGAACATGCCCATTCCTCTTCCTAGGGCTCCAGGCCGGCTCACCTGGATCACGTTGCTGTTGGAATTCTTGGAGTCGGCACTGACGTACACAGAGAAGAAGGGGGAGGTGCGGTAGTGAGAGGTGACCACCTGCAGAGTGTCCTGGAAGTTGTCTTTGTCCCAGGGACTGGTGATGTTCCAGCCCCCTAGCTGTGGGGAGCAAGAGGGAACAGCGAGATGATGAGGTGGCAGGGAGACCCCGGCATGAATTCTGCTTCCACTGCTCACCAGCTCCGTGACCCTGGAGCAGTCATCTGGCCCCTGAGCCTCAAGAGCTGGGGCAAGGGATGGTCCTCACCAGAGTTTTTGACCAGCACACACGAGACGCCGCTGGGGCGAGACTGATCCTGACCAAGCGCGCCAATGAGACACAGCAAGAGAGAGAGAAAGAGAGAGAGAGAGAGAACACAAGCAGGGGCGTGGGAGAGGGAGAACAGGCTTCCTGCTAAAGCCTGATGTGGGGCTCGATCCCAGGACCTAGGACCATGACCTGAGCTGAAGGCAGACGCCTAACGACTGAGCCACCCAGATGCCCCAATAAGTAAAACCTTTTAAAAAAACAACAACAACAAAAAATAAAAGGTTGATAAAGCAGTGGTTGCTAGTTTCTCTCAGAGCTAGGACTTTTTTTTTTTATAGTAGGCTGCATGCCCAACGTGGGGCTCAAACTCACAACCCCGAGATCAAGAGTTGCAGGCTCTACAGACTGAGCCAGAGCTGGGATTTCTGTAATCTCCTCAGTCTCCTTGGCTTGGCACACACAGGTGGGGCCTGTGCCAGAGGGGAGGGCTGTCCAACCCCAGTGCCCACAGCTCCCGACCCTGCTGTGATGCCTTCCCACAGCGAGGCTACGAGGCAGGGCACTGAGGGAGCATGGGACAGCCAGTTAACATCCACGGCCACCCTCTGTGGGTGCCAGGCAGCCTGGCCAGCCATGGGCCATCCAAGGCTGACTGGGAGATGCTCGGCAAGAACCTCCTTGCAGGAGGATGGGGAGGCCTGGAGTACGTGGGGCCTTCCTTACAGGGTGAGGTTCTGCCTCTGATCCAAATTCTCTGTTGGTCCTTCTGGAACATACCCCTCTGCACACACAGACACACCCTCGGAGGGAGAGAAAGTAGCAGAGTAGAGAAACATTTTCTCTGTAAATACAGTCCCTATTCCACACAGGTGCACGGAGACACATGCACGTGAGAGACATCCACAATGATGCTGACACATGCCCCCTCAAATACAGAGATTCCCACCCGCAGACACGTGTGTGCACACGAGCACATGCACGAGTGTGCAGACATGCACACTCAGACACATGCAGCCCCAACAGGTTCCGAAGTCCAGCTGGGTGAGGCGGCTGGGGGTGTGAGGTAGCCGGGACCCAGCGCTTCCGGGGGCAGGGGGCAGGCAGGTGGCGCAGGCCAGAAGAGAGACAGGAGAGCCAACTCCAGGAACTCACCTTCTCAATCAGCTCCATCAGGGGCTTGGCCTTGAGCTCCTCGATCCTGGTTTCATTCATACACGCACGGTAGTATACTTGGGCCTTCCTTTCTGCCTCGCTCACACTGGCTGTGGAATTTTCTGGAATGACAGAAGATAGCAGTTTGCAACCTGCCCCCATTTGCTCAGTGGGTGGCCTGGGGGAGTCCTTCTGGGAGCCTTGGTGTGCTCAGCTGTAAAAAGACCTAGGATTTCTTCCTGTCAGGACAGCCGCAAGGCCTCAGCCACAGTGGGTACATGACTGTCCTGGGCAGAGCCCGGCAAACTGAGGTGCTTCCTAATTTTTGCTAACTGCAAATAAGAAGAGCATACCATGTTTCTTCCCGTCCACCAGTCAGGTTTGTAGACATGTCCCTTGGTTGGCAGCACAGGGATGACCTCTCTTGTGATGGACTGGAGCCGAATGGAAGCTTCGAAGGCCCCATGCACCCTTGCCCTTCCTCCTCCGAGGGGCCAGCCTTGTTCGTCAGACGTACAGTTGACCCAGAGTGCTGCTGCCATTTCTCTCCCTGACTCCGCAGCCAGCGTCTCGGTCCTTGCACCAGGACACCTGGGAGACTTCAGTCATCCCCTTCTCCCTCTCCCTGTTGTTGGTGTCCCGGTCCAGGTGCCACTTGCTGAGGGCCACACTCCTGCACATGCACCAACACAGGGCAGGGTCCTGCCTGCGCCCAGTGAAGGGGACCACAGCCTGCTGTTCAGGCCATGAAGGACCTACTATGTGCCTGTTTGGGTCCCCAGGGGACTATTATGTGCTGGGGCTCCTGTGCCTGAGCCTTCATCTCAGAGCCCTGTTCCCGATGGTGCCTGGGCCCCTGGCCCCCTCAATTCTGTCTGTCTACCTTGCTTCTCCCTGGGGACCTCCTTCCTCCCTGCTCCAGGCACTATTCCTCATTTCAAGTTTGTTTCTTTTGGATCCAGAAACTCCTTCCTTTGCTTCCTTCAGAGACCACAACGCCCCCAAGCCCCATCTTCTCCACCAACACTTTTCTGGCAGATAAGGGTCTGCCTTATCCATTCATCCACTAAACAGATACCAGATGCTTACTCTGTGCTAGGTACTGCGCCTGCTTCGAGGACACAAAAGACGATGTCCCTGTCCCCGTGGAGCTTCCTTCCTAGTGTGAGCACACAGAGCCCAAACAAGCAAACACATAAAGGAGAAGCTCATTCCAGCCTTCCTGTATGAGGTGCCGTCGAAACCCGAGAGCCTTCGATGGCCTTTCCCAGAGGCCATCTTTCCCGTGGAGCCGCTCCTGAGATGCTCCTTCATGAGGGCCCCAGCATGGAGCACTTACCGAGGGCCAGGCACCGGGCTGGGCTCAGAGTTTCATAGACATGAAAAAGACCTGCTTAGTCTCTGCCTCCTGGGCGCTCACAGCCTAATGGTGAACACAGTCAAGCAAAGAAATGACCCAGAGACACAAAAGTACTTTAGTTAAGGGATGCCTGGGTGGCTCAGTGGGTTAAGCCTCTGCCTTCGGCTCAGGTCGTGATCCCAGGGTCCTGGGATCGAGCCCCGAGTTCGGCTCTCTGCTCAGCGGGGAGCCTGTTTCCACCCCTCTCTCTCTCTCTGCCTACTTGTGATCTCTGCCTGTCAAATAAATAAATAAAATCTTAAAAAATAATTTATGACTCTTCTAATTAATTGAATTAAAATTATATTTCACTCCTTTAAAAAAATTTTTTTTTTAGTAGGCTGTAGCTATGCCCAGTGTGGGGCTCAAACTCACAATACCTAGTCAGGTGTTGCATGCTTCACATCCTCCCTGGCCGGGCACCCCAAGCTGGTTCTTTTATTTTTTTATTTTAAATTTTTTTAAAGATTTTTACTTATTTATTTGACAGACAGAGATCACAAGCAGGCAGAGATGCAGGCAGAGAGAGAGCGGGGGATGCAGGCTCCCCGCCGAGCAGAAAGCCAGATGCGGGGCTCGATCCCAGGGCCCTGGGATCACAACCCGAGCTGAAGGCAGCTGAAGGCCCCAACCCACTGAGCCACCCAGGCGCCCCCCAAGCCGGTTCTTTTAAAGGTAAGAAGTTGGGTCACATGGGTGACTCAGTCAGTTAAGCCACTGCCTTGGGCTCAGGTCATGATCCCGGTGTCCTGGGACCAAGCCCCACATCGGGCTCCTTCCTCAGGAGGGAGCCTGCTTCTCCCACTCCACCTGCCTGTGCTCTCTCTCTTTCTCTCACCCTGTCAAATAAATAAATACAAAATCCTAAAAAAAAAAAATAAATAAAAGTAAGAAGTTATCCACCAGGTAGAAATGAGGGGAAAGTTGGAGAGTTGGAGGAAACCCGAGAAGCACAGAAGGGCATGCTGTCTGGAGAAAAGATACCTGTTCGATGTGGCCCATGGTGCAGAGGGCATGAGGGCACCTCGGCTCTCCCAGCCCTGTCCCAAAAGCCCACCTGCCCTCCCCCCAATTCTTACGATAACGAGTATCCTGCTTTTCTTTGGGCTGACAGCATCCACTGCCATCTTGCTGAAGTCAGGGCGACGGCCCCGAAGAGGGCCTTGGACCTGCCTGGGCTAGTCTGAAGGGAGATGCAGAGACAGGACAACCCTGAGAGAGACAGAGGTCCAGGGGCCTGAGTGACGAGGGGGGACCTGAGTGACAGGCCTGGGGATCACAGGCTGCCATCCTGCGGAGGCCTGGAAATACCAGTGTGTCCCCCATGTCCCTCCAGAGCATGAGACGAGGCCTCCTGGAGGGGAGGGCAGAAATGGGGAGAGCTGGACTTCCCCCTGCTCCTCAGAACTGCAGGGAAAGCAAAGGGGGGCTTCCACTCCGCCCCCTCCCCACCTAGCCTAGGAGCCTTCTTTCTCTGACAATGGCTCCCAGCAGCTTGGCTCTTCGAAGGGAAAACACAAGAAAGTCATTGCTCACCTGAGCCTGGAATCGGCATCTCCCCGTCCATATGCGGCTCTGGCCATGACCCTGAAATGCCAGGGCCAGGGTCGGGGGAGTGTGTTCTGTGCACTCGGGCCCATGAGCGGATCTGGCATCTCCTTCTCCTATTGCCCAAGGCCACTGAGATAAGAGGCCCCAAGAAAGGCTCCGGAGGGACGGCCTGGCTGTGCTCATTAGAGGGAGTTCCAGGCTTCCATCTTGCCCCAACAGAATCCCTGCATTATCACTTACAAGCGTCCTTCAAGCGCATGGCCCCTCTCTTCTTCGCTTAGAGGCTGCTCCTGTTGAGTTCAAACTTCCTTCCTCTGAGCTCCACGCCCTGGATCGCACATCACTTGTTTTGCCGCAAAGGTTTATTGAGTTCCTACGGCCTGGTGGCTGCTGGGCTCGGGGGAGAATGCAGCAGGCCACATGGACTCAGGGCTGTCCCCGTGAGGCCTGTCATCTGACTGCAGGGAGGGCAGGAGCTCTGAGGACCAAGTCCAGGAGGGCCTGAGAAAGGACAGCAGGGGAGGCCCAGGGAACCCTGTCTGGATCTGGGCTCAATGTGGAGCTGGGCCTGGGCTGCTTCAGCCCCTAGTTCGCGTCCCAGTCATCTCTGTTTCTTCGCCTATACCTGGAAGGCCCACAGTAGCCCTAAGCAGCATTTGCTGGAAGAATAGAGCCCAGTGTCGCTTCGGAGGGGGAAGGAGGCCATTTCTGGATGTCGTGAGGATAAGGAGGTCAGCGCCAGACAGAGACTGGCACGGGGAGGAAAGGAGGCCGGTGGGGCAGGAAGGGACAGAAGCACAGGCCTCACCAGCAACGGGCATTCACAACCCCTGTATTCCCACAAGGACACTGGCCGGGGCAGGAGCTCTAGGAGGTCAAGCTCCACCACTGCTCCCCTTGGCTCTCTCTGGCTCATGGAGCCCACTGGGACAACCCCTGGCACACCCCCCACCACCTCCTCTCCTCCGTCTTCTCCCATAGGACACCCATGGCCTGGCAGGCACTGGGCGTTCAAGGGCTGAAACAAGATGGCCAGGTGGGAGGCCACTGCGCATATGGGGTGAGCGTGGATGGGGGCTGGGGCTGGGGCTGGGGCCAGAGTGATAGCAGAGAGGGGGCGAGAGGCAGCTGGAGTGGGAGAAAAAGAGGAGTCATAGATGCCAAGTTTCCTGGACTGGAGCAAGGGCTTGCTGCTGAGAGGTGGGAGACTGGGGGTGGGAGAGAGATAAGCAGTTCCGTTTCTGACATCTTTAGCTGAACACATCTATTAGACACAGACGTGGAACCGTGGGTGTAGAGTTTATAGCGCTAGTGTCTTGTGCCCTGGAGGCGGGCACCTGGGTGGCGCAGTCGGGTGTCCAACTCTTGGTTTCAGCTCAGGTCATGTTCTCAGGGTCGTGGGATCAAGCCCCACATCAGGCTCCATGCTCAGTGCAGAGTCCGCCTGGGGCATTCTCTCTCTCCCTCTGCCCCTCCCCCGACAAAATAAATAAATAAATAAAACCCCACTAATGTGCTCCGGAATATACGAATGCCTTAAAATTACCTATAAGGCCCTATATTATGCATTTTCAACAGGGACAATATTGCCCCCAAAGGAGGAGAGAATTAGCTCTTAGGGAGCAGAAACATCTTACCCTTTCATGTATACATACATTACATAAGCAGGTGCATAGCATTATCTTTTGTATTCTTCTTGGACAACACAGAAGAAATGGATAAACTCGCAGAAATATACAGCCTACCAAGACAAAATCATGACGAAACAGAAAATCTGAACAGACCAACTACTAGTAAGGAGATTCAATCGGTCCCCAAAAAATCTCTCAACAAATGAAAGTCTAGGACCAGACATGAGTTCTACCAAACATGCAACGAAGAATTAATACCAATCTTTCTCAAACTCTTCCAAAAGACAGAAGAGGGGGGAAATCTTTTTTTTTTTTTTTTTAAGGTTTTATTTATTGGGGCACCTGGGTGGCTCAGTGGGTTAAAGCCTCTGCCTTCAGCTCAGGTCATGATCCCAGGGTCGTGGGATCGAGCCCTATATCAGGCTCTCTGCTCCACAGGGGAGCCTGCTTCCTCCTCTCTCTCTCTCTCTCTGCCTGCCTCTCTGCCTACTTGTGATATCTGTCAAATAAATAAATAAAATCTTTAAAAAAAAAGATTTTATTTATTTATTTCACAGACAGAGATCACAAGTAGGCAGAGAGGCAGACAGAGATAGGAGGAAGCAGACTCCCTGCTGAGCAGAGAGCCCGATGCGGGGCTCGATCCCAGGACCCTGGGATCAGGACCTGAACCGAAGGCAGAGGCTTTAACCCACTGAGCCACCCAGGCATCTCTCTTCCAAACTTCTTTTGCAAGGCCAACATTACCCTGATACCCAAACCAAAGACACCACAAGAAAAGAAAACTATAGGCTAATATCCCTGATGAACATAGATGCAAAAATCCTCAACAATATATCAGCACACAGAATTCAATAAGCCACTGAAAGGATCATACACCATGATCAAGTGGGATTTATTCCAGGGATGCAATGGCTCAATGTCCACAAGTCAATGTAATTTACCACATCAAAAAAATGAAGGATAAAAATCATTTGATCCTCTCAATAGATGCAGAAAAAGCATCTGACAAAATTCAACATCCATTTATGATGAAAACTCTCAACAAAGTGGGTACAGAGGGAATGTATCTCAACATGGCAAAGGCCATATATGACAAGCCCACAGCTAATGTCATAGTCAGTGGTGAAAGCTTGTCCTCTAAGATCAGAAAAAGACCAGGATGCCCACTCTTGCCACTTTTATTCAACATAGCACTGGGAGTCATAGTTAGAGCAATTCGTTCAGAAAAAGAAATAAAAGGCATCCAAATTGGAAGAGAAGTAAAACTGTCACTATTTGCAGAGAATGTGACATTATGCACAGAAAACCCTAAAGACTTCACCAAAAACCTTTCAGAACTAATGATAAATTCAGTCAAGTTGCAAGATACAAAATCAATACATAAAAATCTGTTGTATTTCTGTATACTAATAATGAACTATCAAAAAGAGAAATGAAGAAAACAATCCCATTTACAATTACATCAGAAAGAATAAACCACTCAGATATAAATTTAACCAAAGAGATGAAAGACTTGTATATTGAAAACTACAAGACATTAGTGAAAGAAACTGGAGAAGAGGGGCACCTGGGTGGCTCAGTCATTAAGCATCTGCCTTTGGCTCAGGTCATGATCCCAGGGTCCTGGGACTGAGCCCCACATCGGGCTCCCTGCTCCCTGGGAAGCCTGCTTCTCCCTCTCCCACTGCCCCTGCTTGTGTTCCCTCTCTCGCTGTGTCTCTCTCTCTGTCAAATAAATAAATAAAACCTTAAAAAAAAAGAAACTGGAAAAGACATAATAAACATAAATGGAAAGATATTCTGTGCTCACAGACTGGAAGAGGTAATTCTGTTAAAATGTCCATATTGGGGACGCCTGGGTCGCTCAGTTGGTTAGGCGGCTGCCTTCGGCTCAGGTCATGATCCCAGCGTCCTGGGATCGAGTCCCGCATCGGGCTCCTTGCTTGGCAGGAAGCCTGCTTCTCCCTCTGCCTCTGCCTACCACTCTGTCTGCCTGTGCTCACGCTCTCTCTCTGTCTCTCTAACAAATAAATAAAAATAAAATCTTTAAGAAAAAAAAAGTGTCCATATTGCCTGAAGCAATGTACAGATCCACTGCAATCCTTATCAAATTCTGATGGCATTTTTTACAGAAATAGAACAAACAGGGGCACCTGGGGGTCTCATTCAGTTAAGCATCTGCCTCGGTTCAGGTTACAATCTCAAGGTCCCGGGCTGGAGCCCCGTGTTGTCATGGGGTGGGGGTGGGGGGAAAAAAATCCCTGCTCAGCAGGGAGTCTGCTTCTCCCTTTCCCTCTGCTCTTTCCCCTGCTGGTGCTCTCTCTCTCTCTCTCAAATAAAATCTTTTTTTAGAAAAAAGATTTTATTTGAGAGAGAGAGAATGAGAAAGAGAGAATGAGAAAGGGGAGGGAGTCTGCTTCTCCCTTTCCCTCTGCTCTTTCCCCTGCTGGTGCTCTCTCTCTCTCTCTCAAATAAAATCTTTTTTTAGAAAAAAGATTTTATTTGAGAGAGAGAGAGAGAGAATGAGAAAGAGAGAATGAGAAAGGGGAGGGTCAGAGGGAGAAGCAGACTCCCTGCCAAGCAAAGAGACTGATGCAGGACTCGATCCCTGGACTCCAGGATCCTGACCTGAGCCAAAGGCAGTCACTTAACCAACTGAGCCATGCAGGTGCTCTCAAATAAAATCTTAAAAAAAAAAAAAAAA
>ML107240.1:8250-47142 GCA_003697995.1 Taxidea taxus jeffersonii
GCAGGCTCCCTGCTGAGCAAGGAGCCCGATGTGGGACTCGATCCCAGGACGCTGGGATCATGACCTGAGCCGAAGGCAGCTGCTTAACCAACTGAGCCACCCAGGCGTCCCTAGTCTCTCCCTTTTTTAAAAATAATATGTAGATGGGGGGCGCCTGGGTGGCTCAGTGGGTTAAGCCTCTGCCTTCGGCTCAGGTCATGATCCCAGGGTCCTGGAATCGAGCCCCGCATCGGGCTCTCTGCTTGGCAGGGAGCCTGCTTCCTCCTCTCTCTCTCTCTGCCTGCCTCTCTGCCTACTTGTGATCTCTCTCTGTCAAGTAAATAAATAAAATCTTAAAAAAAAAAAAATAATATGTAGATGGAAAGATTAAAAACTAGTCAGTTTCACATCCTTCTTTATTCAGAAACATAATCTTCAAGAGAAATAATAGTGCTAAAATGAAATCCTTGTTTATTCTAATTATCTTGGACAGAAAAACTGAACCAGGAGGTGTTTGTCTTTGTTGTTATCTAAAGTCCTTAACTTTAATAAATTCTAGCATGAAGACCAATTAACATAGAAATAGCAAATTGAAAAATGTCTTTTGTACATGTAATGTCAACTCAGTATTAACTCCATTCATTGAAAGCTGAAAACTTCTAATGTGGTAAGAGAAGATCAGATGCTGGAAAAAGGTAATAGTGACTGGCCTCATTTTATTTTTAGAGATTTATTTATTTGTCAGAAAGAAAGAGTGAGCACAAGCAGGGGGGACAGCAGGCAAAGGGAGAAGCAGGCTCCCTCCTGAGCAAGGAGCCTGTTATGGACTTGATCCCTGGTTTCTGGGATCATGACCTGAGCTGAAGGCAGATGTTTAACCAACTGAGCCACACAGGCATCCCATGACTGGCCTCATTTTAGAGTCATGATCACAACCTCAAGTGGCTCTGAGTGATGCCTCACTGTCCTACTCTGCATAGTCACTGTCACCCTAGATGACTATATTGGACTTTCTTCTTTCTTTTCAGACCTCCAGTAACTCCTGCCTCTCTTCAATCTCAGCTGCTTATTTCACTGGGGGAAAAAAAATCACAAGAGGACTTCCACAAGTGCTCATCACTAAGCTGTCCTACCTCCACCTGGACTCACACTCTGTCTTCCCACTTGTCCTAGTCCATTTGGGCTGTTATAACAAAGTACCACACACTCAATGGGTTATAGCAATAAAAATGTCTTTCTCATGGTTCTGAAGTCTAGAAGTCCAAGATCAGTGACATTATGTTCGGGTTCTGGTGAAGACCTTGCAATGGGTTGCAGACTGCTGACTTCTCACTGGGTCTTCACATAGTGGAGAAGTTGAGGGAACTCTCCGGGGTCTCTTTTAGAAGGGCACAAATCGAGCCCCTGGGTGGCTCAGTGGGTTAAAGCCTCTGCCTTCGGCTCAAGTCATGATCCTGGGGTCCTGGAATCTAGCCCCGCATCGGGCTCTCTGCTCGGAGGGCAGCCTGCTTCCTCCTCTCTCTCTCTGCCTGCCTCTCTGCCTACTTGTGATCTCTGTCTGTCAAATAAATAAATAAAATCTTAAAAAAAAAAAAAAAAGGGCACTAATCCCAAACATCAGGGCTTCACTCTCATGACCTAATAGCCTCCCAAAGGCCCCACCTCTTAACTCAATCACTTTGCGGGGCAGATCTCAGCACATGAAATGGGGGGGGGGCACAGACATTCAGACCCTAGCACCACCTGTTGTGCTGTAGAAACTGTCTGTGCTCACATGTAAGGCCAGCTCCTCCTCTTGTTCCCTAGACCTATCCTCACTCATAGTCCTCCTACGTGGACCCCACAACTGTCTAACATCTCTCCCACATCATCCATTTTCCCCTTTCTATGAGATTATTTCCATCAGTATACAAATATGCTATATATAATATAGCCCATCTTAAAACAAACAAACAAAAAACAACAAAAAAGCTTGATTCAACCACTTTCTCTAGCCACCAGCCCAATTCTTTGTTTTTTTTTTACACCAAAATGCCTCTAAATTCATATCCACTGTCATTAAAAATTAAGAGAGAGGGGCACCTGGGCCCCTGAAGCCGCTGCCTTCGGCTCAGGTTATGATCTCAGGGTCCTGGGATGGAGTCCCACATCGGGCTCTCTGCTCAGTGGGGAGCCTGCTTCCCCCCCTCTCTCTGCCTGCCTCTCTGCCTACCTGTGATCTCTCTATCTGTCAAATAAATAAATAAAATCTTTAAAAAAAATTAAGAGAGAGAGAAAATAAGGTGTTGGCAAGGATGTAGAGAAATGGGAACCCTCATACATTGCTGGTGGGGATGTAAAGTGGTGCAGCCACTGTGGAAAACAGTCTGACAATCCCACAAAAAGTTAAACACAACATTATCAAATGACCTAGCAATTCCACTCTTAGGTATGTACCCACTAGAACTGAGGACATATGTTCATACAAAAACTTGTACATGGGTGCTCATAGCAGCATTATTCATGATAGCCAAAAAGTAGAAACAACCTAATGTCCATCAGCTGATGAGCAGATAAACAATGTGGTAAATCCATACAATGAAATATTATTCAGCCATAAAAAGGAATGAACTATGGATATATGCCACAACATGGATGAACCCTGAAAACATGCTAACTGACAGAAGCCCGGACACAAAAGACCACATATCGTTATTATTCCTTTTTTTTTTTTAAAGATTTTATTTATTTATTTGATAGACAGAAATCACAAGTAGGCAGAGAGGCAGAGAGAGAGGAGGAAGCAGGCTGTCCGCAGAGCAGAGAGCCCGATGCGGGGCTCGATCCCACGACTCCGGGATCATGACCTGAGCCGAAGGCAGCGGCTTTAACCCACTGAGCCACCCAGGTGCCCCTTATTCCTTTTATATGAAATGTCCATAATAGGCACATCTACATAAACAGAAAGTAGATTTGTGGTTGCAGAGAGCTGGATAGGGAGTGAATGAGACATGATTCCCAACAGGTAGGGGATTTCTTTTGGGGGTGATGAAAAAGTTCTGGAATTAGTGAATGTCTGGGATCCACAACATTGTAGATATGCTAAAAACTGTAGGATTGTGTACTTTAAAAGGACGAATGTTCTGGTATGTACATTGTACTTCAATTTTTCAAGAATTTATTTAGTTTTTTTGAGGGGGAGGGGCAGAGAGACCCTCAAGCCGACTCTGCAATGCGTATAGAGCCAGGGGCGGGGCATAATCTCAAGACCCGGAGATCATGACCTGAGCTGAAATCAAGATTCAGACGCTTAACTGACTGAGCCACCCAGGAGCGGTATACATTGTATTTCAATTTTAAGACTATTCTAATTGGTCTAAACCCGTCTTGACTCCTGTTTTCCCACTGTTTTCTTGAGCCTACTGCTTTTCCTTCCAGTACCCCATAGAAACTACTATTTTCAGTGACATCTATGCCCTGTTGTTTCCTGTAGTTTTAATCTACAGGATTAATCTACAGGATTCTTTTCAACAGAATGTCAAGGAAAAATAAAGAGTTTACAATTCCTTTCGTAAATCCTCATGACAGAGGATTCTGGAAGTCAGAAAGGAAGCTAAATATGTTCATTAAGGACAGTATTTTATTGTATTCTACAGTCCATGATAAGCTGTGAGATTATGTATTTTTGTAGTATAGCTATTTTAGGTGTCTGTTCAAGGAGAGCACATATTAAAATTAAAAGCCTGCAGTGTTTCAATGCTGGAATTTTATTCCCCAAATCCTGCAAATATTTTCTTCTTTCCAATCCCATTAAATAAAGCTGTTTACCATCTCAGTGTATCTAGTTAGCTTTGGAAGGGCTTTGGAAGTTCAGTATTTCTGACAAACTAGGACCCTGCTGCTTGAGAAGCAGATGTTCACATTTATGGCTCATCATAAGCTACCCTAATTCTGCATCTCCAGCTTCATCTTCCCCAGATTCTCCACCACAAACTCTTTGCTCTAGCCAAGCTCACTTATTTTCTGTCCCCAAATAATAAAATGGGCATTTCCATTTCCAAGATTTTGCTAAGATCTTTGTCCTTCTCTAGAATGTTCTCTTTCTTTCCCTCTGCCTATCCTTCAAGACTTATTTGTGATTCTCTTTCATTTATTTATTCATAAACACTGAGTGTGTACTATATGCAGTACACTGTCTAGAATGCTGGGGTTTGATAAAAACAAGGCTGTCCTTTTGTAATTTATGTTCTAGCAGGGAGATGATACAAAATGAATTCAAACTAATTACAGTTGTGATAAATGCTCATAATATGAGGCACAGGAAAATAAGATAACCGATAATGGGAGGCATGAACTGGTCTGTGGCATCAGAAAGGCTTTCTCTCCTATATTGTTGTTACAACCTCTTTGGAAATAATGTGGCAATATATTCAATCACACACACACACCCTTTCTTTTTTTTTTTTTTTAAGATTTTATTTATTTGTCTCTCAGAGAGAGAGAGAGTACAAGCAGAGGGAGCGGCAGGCAGAGGGAGAAACAGGCTCCTCTCTGGGCAAGGAACCTGATGTGGGACTGGGAGCCACATCAGGAGCCTGGGATCATGACCTGAGCTGAAGGCAGACGCTTAACTGACTGAGCCACCCAGGCATCCCAATCACATAGACCCTTTAGTCCAGAAATTCATTCTTTTTCCTTATTCAAGTATAATTACCATATATTCAAGTGTTATGCTAGTTTCAGGTGTATAACATAATGACCCAACAATTCTATGCATTTCTCAGTGCCAACAATTCCACTTTTGAGACTTTATGATTTAACAGATAAAATGTACCAGTACTAGAAGTGGCATGTGACTGGGGCCCCTGGGTGGCTCAGTTGGTGATGTGTCTGACTCTTGACTCTTGATTTTGACTCAGGTCACGATCTCAGGGTCGTGAGATGGGCCCCACATTGGGTTCTCCACTCAACAGGGAGTCGGCTTGAGATTCTCTCTCTCCCTCTCCCTTTGTCCTTCCACTCCTCTGCTCTCTAAAATAAATAAATCTTTTTAAAATATGTGGCATGTGACTTTTTTTCCTAGCCAAGCTGCAAGTCTTACAAGTTTTAAAATCCCACCCAGCCAAGCTGCCCAAGAGGTCAGCTCTCCAAGCCAGTCTTATGGATGGAGGAAAGCAAATGAAGGTAATCTAATGTGCAATAAAGTACTATTCAAGTGGGTACACCGATCAGGAGATGCATGGAACATTCCAGAGAAATCAGATTTAGGTCCAATTGCATAATACAATGGATCCAACATGAGAGGTTGCTATAAGATCCTGATGAATGTCTCCCAGTAAAAACGTACGCATTCATGTATTTTGACAAAATGATTGCTGAAAATGGGGGCAATGGTTGGGGCGACTACTTGGGGCACATTTGTTTTATTGGCCAGATTAGTTGATATGTCATCCTTTGCCTCTGGAAGGCAAATTACTATATAAGATCCTGTCCAGCTGGTAAAACGTCATGGTGTCACTGCATTGTACCTGGAAGTAAAGGTCGTCCGTTGTTGGGTTGAAGACAGAATAGTTCATCTTTACACAGGGCCAGACAAGTGCCAAGTCTCCTGAGACCGTCCCTGAGATTGTTTGGTTGTTGAGCAAAGGCAGCAAACATCAAGCATGGTCAGCTGAAGACTGTCAAAGGACTTGAGGGAGCAGGCATGCAGTAGACCGCATGACATTTAACCCTTGAAAAGGAAGTCAATACTGTAGCCTTGTGCAATACTTCCGTTTCCATTCTGGACCAGATGACATTCTCTAGTTATTTTGCTTCCCATGACTGTGCCATTATTGAAGTCAAATTCCCTATGAAGGTTGTGTAACATAATCCACATATGGTTAATGACGGTTCCTTTGACATTCAGGTGACTGTGGCTGAGACAGCTTGTCTGACTGAGTAGCTAGCTGTACCCTAGCGAGCAAGGTGTGCACTGAAGAGGTCTATTGCTTTCAGAGTTGAGTAATTCTCATACAAGCGATTTGGGTGGCCATTAAGCATGGACACGAATGTCACATTCTTCGTTAGGCAGAGGCGTGGATCAGTCCGTATACTGTAATACCACCACCAGTAGTTGCACCTTTGTGGGTTATTGGGAAAGACATTGGCAGATACATATCTGGATCTGTGCACTGCTCACTTGCTTTCCTGGCTTCTTCAAAGCTAAATGACAGTACAGAATCCCTAACACCTCTCTATGGTGGATGCAGTGGGGACAGAGGAGCAGGTTCCATGGCCATGTTAAGATAATATCCTCATGGGGCGCCTGGGTGGCTCAGCGGCTTAAAGACTCTGCCTTCAGCTCAGGTCATGATCTCAGGGTCCTGGGATCAAGCCCCAGGGATAAGCAGGGAGCCTGCTTCCCTTCCTCTCTCTCTGCCTGCTTCTCTGCCTACTTGTGATCTCTGTCTGTCAAATAAGTAAATAAAATCTTGAAAAAAAAAATAAAGATAACATCCTCATGTGTAAGTCTTCATGGCAGGAAACATGATATAACAAGTGGGTGCCTCTTAGATAGTGCTGTAAACCTGATATTCCCATGCCAGAGCTACCAACCCAAGAAATGGTTATCAGGAGGGGCAGTGGGAATAGCAGCCTGGGGCTCCTGGGTGGCTCAGTTGGTTAAGCAGCTGCCTTCCACTCAGGTCATGATCCCGGGGTCCTGGGATCCAGTCCCACATCCGGTTCCTTGCTCAGGAGGGAGCCTGCTCCTCCTTCTGCCCGCCACTCCCTCTTCTTGTGCTTGTTCTATCTCTTTCTGACAAATAAATAAATAAATCTTTTTAAAAAATGGATTAACAGTCTAGTTATAGCTCGGCTCAATAACTGTAGGCCGTGGAGGAATGAGCCCACATGGGGTGATGATTGAACCAGTGGCTGGAGTTCCATGGGACATGCTGGAACACAGGAATGTCACATCAGACTGGAGTTTATTGATCTTTTGTTACTTGCCTTAAATGTTGCACTGGTGACTGTAGCTAACGATTCTACAGCAGCTCTAACAACAGAGATGTCTGATGTCAACTCGTCTGTGATATTATAAGATCAATGAATATGTTTTCTATGTCAGAATCACTCAGAGCCCTTTTTTCTCTTTGTAGCTCACTCTAGATGGGCTAGCTCCTCTGATCCTGTCTGTTGGTCTGAGAGAGCTGAGCTTATCCCTGGGCTGCCATGTCACATATCTTGGAGGTAACTCCTTGTAATCAGCTTGTAATCAGCTCCTCCAGCTTGTATCCTGAACATGGCTCTTGAAACCATGCATTAGGAGCATTCACGGGAGCTCCACAACTGCTGACATTTTTAGAATCCAACACCGATTCCAAGGCATAGTTTTGTTTTTTTTTTAAGATTTTATTTATTATTTGACAGAGAGAGATCACAAGTAGGCAAAGAGGCAGGCAGAGAGAGAGGAGGAAGCAGGCTCCCTGCCGAGCAGAGGGCCCAATGCGGGGCTCCATGCCAGGACCCTGAGATCAAGGTCTGAGCCGAAGGCAGAGGCTTTAACCCACTGGGCCACCCAGGTGCCCCCAAGGCATAGTTTTTAGTGTAGGAAAAACTGAATACAATATGACTGTTCATGAATAAGCAATAAGGGATAAAAGATTAATTTCTGGTATTTCTACACTATGTAATACTATACAGCTGATAAATAGACAAATTAGATTTATATGATTTATCTCAAAGAATATTGGTTATAAAAGCAAGTTTTAAATCAATTTTTTTAGAATGAAAAATCATAAAATCCACATGTGTATTATATTTGAAAGAGCTTGGAGAAAGATGACAGAGCACTTGCTAAACTGTTAACATTGGTTACTTCTAATTTATAGGAAAATAATGCGGGCCTCTTTTAGAGGATTTCATACTTCCAAGGAATGGGTGTTTTAGCTTTTCCTTTGTATATCTTTGGATCTCTTTACTTGTTACAAAAGTAGCTGTCATTAAAATTAATGAAAAATTTTAATTTTGGTAGGGGAAAGGGCCACTACATTTTTCTTAACTTTCCCAACAGCATCTAATAGAACAAACATTCTGTAAATATTTGTGGAAGACAGGAGGGTCCTGTCCCCATGCTTTAATAAACCGCCATTTTGCGCCAAGGATGTCTCAAAAATTCTTTCAGGGGCTCCGGACTACACCCCACTGAACCTCACTTACATTCTAAAACTTCATCAGTTGGGGGAGGTAAGGAAAAGGCAAGTTTCAAAAGGACTTTCTTACATCAAGGAAGACTTACTGGATGCCTGAGGCCTTGCCATTGTTAAGGTTGTTTTCCCCTCTAGCAAGCCATTAACATTAAGATAGTTAGGAGCTGCCCAGAGGAAATTACTCTCTGTTCGCTTCGAGTATCTGTCAATGGGCAGCCGGTCGTTAAAGACATTTAATTGTATCTACGTTACCTTCTGGAAGCTAGGTTAGTGAAAGAAATGCTTTGTTCTTGTAGATTCCTAATACATTTGTAAACTAAGGAAGACTTATGCCTTACAGGATTGTGATCCCTACAACTATTTGTTTTTCCTCTCCTTAGCTTTAGGGCAACTAGGAGTGCCTGAGAATGTCACATATATCCCTTGGCTGGGGGTGGTGTCAGCTTCTGATTTGTCCTCAACTTGCCTTCTGTTCCCTCATTACAAATATACCAATATCATGCACAAGGGCAAGGTAACATATCCCATTGTTTCCAATATCCTCCTGTTAACACCCAGGATTTTTCTCCTCCCTTTATTTTAGGCACTCATTTGACTGGTATTTCGAACCAGTCGGAGACTCCTACCACCCTTTCTTTTTTTTTTTTTTTTAAAGATTTTATTTATTTATTTGACAGAGATCACAAGTAGGCAGAGAGGCAGGCAGAGAGAGAGGAGGAAGCAGGCTCCCCGCCGAGGAGAGAGCCCGATGCGGGGCTCGATCCCAGGACCCCGGGATCATGACCTGAGCCGAAGGCAGAGGCTTTAACCCACTGAGCCACCCAGGCGCCCCTGTCTCCAACTTTCTTAATCTCTATTAGGCAAAACATGGGCGTAAGCGACCTTTTCTAAGTTGATACTGCATTGACGGAGATCCTGGGACGTCCGCAGCCTGGCAGTGGTCAGGAAGAAGTGGCCGTGAAAGGTCCAGAGAAGGTCAGCCCGAGCCTGCAACTTCCTGGAGAGTGGAGGCAACGGCCCAGTCTGCACCGACCCATTAGAGAGAGCGTCGCCAACCTGGGACTGAGGCCGCAGGACACATGCGCACTCTGCCCGGTTCGGCAAAGAAAACAGGCCTACCGGTACCCGGATGCAGCACCTCCGCGCGCACCGCCCGCCCCCCACTCCGGAAGACAAGGACCGCCTGCGCTTCCAGGACTATGCGCACGCCCGGCGGGACGGGGCGGGGCGTGCGAAGAGAGGAGAAAGGGCGGTGATTGGGTAAAAGGGGAGCCACGCCCACCGTGCCAACGTTTCTGCGCATGCTCCGCGTCTCGGCTTCTGGTATTTTCGACGCGTTTGCGGACGCCCGCTCAGTCCGCGTCTGCAGGTCGGAGAGGGAGTTCGAGAGCCTGCTTTTCTCAAGAGCAGCTTCGAAAAGCCACTCTTCGTCCTCAACTCGAAAGGAGGGCGTTTGTTGGTCCTTTCCTTTCACTTCTGGTGTGGCGTCGGCAGCCTGTGGTGGTAAGTTTTCCAGTGACGGGGGGTCGGTCCCAGGTACGTGAGGCGGGGGTGACGTACAAAGGGGCCGCTGACAGGGCGTGCAGGCTGGCTTTTGGGATCGTCACGGCCTGGAGTCGGAGCGGCTCTGTTAGTTTCTTGGCTTGGGATCGGCCCGCGCGACTCACTTCCGCCCCCCCCTCACCCCCCGCCGTGGATTTCAGGCGCCGAGTTTCCGAGCAGGGATTCTGAGATGGAGGGAAGCTTGCAGTCTCGGGCCGAGATGTCCCAGTACGTGAACGACCTGTGGCCGGGCTCGCCGCAGCACAAGGAGTCGTCCCCCTCGACGTCTCGGTCGGGCCGGTCCAGCCGCCTGTCCTCGGCATCCAGGAGCCGCTCGTCTTCCGGGAGCTCTCGGTCCCGCTCCAGCGGCTCGAGCCGGGCGTCGTCGCGGAGTCGGAGCCGGTCCCGGAGGAGGAGCAGGTCTAGGTCCTGGTCCAGGAGGCGCCACCAGAGGAAGTACAGGCGCTACTCGCGCTCTTACTCACGCAGCCGCAGCCGGTCGCGCTCCCGCGGCCGCCGGTACCGGGACAGACGCTACGGCGCGTCCAGGAGATACGGCCGGTCGCCGTCGCGGCCCCGCTCCTGTAGCCGGTCCCGCTCGCGGGGACGCTCGTATTACCGACGGGCCTACGCGCTGCCGCGGGGACGGCGCTACTACGGCTTCGGCCGCACCTTGTACCCGGAGGAACGCGGAAGTTGGAGGGGCGGGTCCCGGACCAGGTCGCGGAGCCCCACCCCTTTTCGCTTGAGTGAGAAAGGTGAGTCCCCTGCTGCGAAAGGTCTTCTTTGCATCCTCGTACGTGGCTGGCGACAGCACGACGACTCTGGGGGACCAAAGTAGCCATGTGGTGCTGATATTTCCATTGCTTCTGGCTCCTGTAATCTTCGTAGTTTCTTTGGGAGCAAAGAGGGAAGGGACACATTAGCAGGTTAAGAGCAGTTACAAGCACTCTGTTTGGTACCCCGTTTTTAAAGTGGACGTTCTTTTCCCTGGGGATTAGAAGTCGACTGTGGAATTAAACAGCTCGAGGTGGAGGAACTCCCTTTTTCCCAGTGGCTGGCCTGCCCTTCCCAGTGGAGCTTTTCTAGGTATTACTAGTGACTCAGTTTTTCATCTGTTAAGCGGGAAGAAGAGTATCAAAATCTTTTTCGTCAATACCGTGTTAGCGGAACAACTGGATTTTGTTCTGGTGTTTATTTTTTAAGATTTTACTTATTTGGTAGAGCACCCGGCGGGGAGAGGAGGGTGAGGGGCAGAAGAAGAAGCAGACTCCCCGCTGAACAGGGAGCCCTATGGGAGGCTTGATCTGGGACTCAGGATCATGATCAGAAAAAGGCAGATGCTTAACTGAGCCATCCAGGTGCCGCAGTTCCAGTATTTTAATACAGGTGATTTGTTTTAATGGTGGGTAAGATCACAGAACAGAAAAAGATATGTAGACTTTTAGGAGTCTGAGCGCCAGCGTAGCTCAGTGGGTTGAGCCTCTGCTTTCTGCTCAGGTCACTGATCTTAGGGTCCTGGGATCAAGCTCCCACATCAGGCTCTCTGCTTGGCAGGAGCCTGCCCCCGCCCCCCTTCTCTCTGCCTGCCTCCCTGCCTGCCTCTCTGCCTACTTGTGTTGTTTTTCTCTGTCAAATAAATAGAATATTAAAAAACAAACTTCTAGGAATCTGAAAATGGACTTAGGAATGTATCTGTATTGGTTCATTAGTTGTGATTGTGTCATATATAAAATCTTAGAAAAGAACTTGATATATTTAGAGAAACACATTTGAAGGGAAAAAAACAATTGGGGAATTCAGGCCTTTGGTAAAGAAAATTGAAAACCAGTTGAGATTATTTAGGGATACTTGCTTGCTTTTCTCAGCTAAAAATGGGCATTCTTTGGGGAAGTGATTTACAGGAGTAATGATTGTCTTGTTTTTGTAGATCGAATGGAGCTATTAGAAATAGCAAAAGCCAATGCAGCAAAAGCTTTAGGAACTGCTAACTTTGACTTGCCAGCTAGTCTCAGAAAAGTTCTTGCATCTAAAGAGACGAACTGTGGAACAGCTGTACCAAACAGTGATGCAAAGTTTGAGGTAAGTATTCTAGGTTTATCCAAAGTCTTCAGAAAGCTGCTATTAGGAAGATGTAATTAGCCACTTTTTTATTTATCTTAGAGTGCTTCTTGAAAAGCCTAAATATAATTTAAGATCAAAGTAATAGCTCCAGAAAGGGTCTCTCCCCCATGAAAGTGGGAAATTAGTGATCTTTATCTTCATATGACACAATACTAATTAGTTTCATAGTTGTAGGTGGTATTTGGCAATTTTGTGTAGCTATTGAGTTTTTCTAACTAGCCTTTACAGAGTATTTTATCTGTAGCTTTCATTTGCAACATTATGTTCCCACAAATTCTGTATTCAACATACAGTATAGTTTATCTGCTTTATTTCTGTCTTATAGAAATCATGAATGTGGTCTCCAGACATTGATGAAGAAAATCTTGGTAATTGATAAATGGGCAAAAGCATCAGAGGTTTAACTAATTTGAAGTTAACGTTCACACACTGAAAGTTTAGTTTTCTGTTGGTAGATCCATGTGCATGCTAGATTTCGGGATAGGTACTATTTTAATAAGATACTACAGACAACTTTTGTAAAAAAAAAAAACCTTTTGTAATGTGGGGCATCTGTGATACAGATGTCCCTTTCATAATATATGCAGTATATTCCAGACGTTTTGAAAGATAACAGAAGAAGAGGCCTGCTTCAGTTGCAGATAAGTTTATTACAATTCTCCAGAAATGTGCAGGATGTGTATTGGTAAATTGCACTGTGTGGTCTTAATTACATGAAATAGAAAGTATAAAATTCATAGTCTTAAAGGTTTTAAAGTAGTTATGAGTTTGATAGAATCAGTTAAGATAGGAAAGATATTCTCTAGATGAATCTACCATTCAAACCCAGATGTGGGTTTGCTTAAGTATTTAGTAATAAACAAGGTCTTAGTCGAGTTGCTTTTTCAGATTAGGTTTCCAGCTGGCAAATGCCTTAGTTCTTTGGAACTAAGTATTTTCTGGTATGACTTTACTTTCAGAGTTAACTGGATTTGCATCAGGGGAATATAATACTGTTTTATTGGGGAAGAGTGCTTTAAGCTGATTATTGAATCAGTTTTGTTTTTAAAGTATTTTTTCTCTTACTTGTTTAGCTGTCGGGAAAACTAGGAGAAGATGGAACTAAAAATCCCAGTGAAAAGCCTTCCCAGCAGAAAAGCATAGCTTTTAGTTCTAATGTAAGTATATCTGGGCATTGACTACTCAAAAATTGGACTTAAGGGACATAATTCTATTATGTGGGCTTTTGTTTTTATTTTTTTTCTAAAGATTTATTTATCTATCTATCTATTTATTTATTTGACAGAGATCACAAGTAGGCAGAGAGGCAGGCAGAGAGAGAGGAGGAAGCAAGCTCTCTGCCAAGCAGAGAGCCTGATGAGGGACTCTATCCCAGGGCCCTGAGATCATGACCTGAGCGGAAGGCAGAGGCTTAACCCACTGAGCCACCCAGGTGCCCTGTGGGCTTTTATTTTTGTTGGAATACTCATTGTTTTTTTGGTGGTAATTCGGGGTCTACTAAGCCACTTTGGATAGAATTAAACCTTTCATAATTGTTTTACCATTTTTTAAAAAGATTTTAATTTTTCATTTGACGGAGATCACAAGTAGGCAGAGAGGCAGGCAGAGAGATAGGAAAGGAAGCAGGCTTCCCGCTGAGCAGAGAGCTTGGTTTGGAGCTTGATCCCAGGACCCTGAGATCATGGCCTGAGATGAAGGCAGATAACCTACTGAGCCACCCACCCAGGTGCCCCTTTACCATTCTTAGAAGTGACTAGTATATTGGCTTTTTTTATTATGTATGATAAATTTTTGATACCAGTATTTACTTACTTTTCCATATTTCTATATTTGCTGAACTATTTTAAAGCCACATTTCAGAAAACCCTGTAATCAAATATTTTAAAACCAGCTAAGTGCTTAAAGAAAATTGAAAACTCTGTCAGTGCATTATTTCATAATACAGTTTGCATAGGTCTTGATTTTTCCTAGTAGTTTTTAAAGTAGGCTTAACAGTTGGGATCATGTGGGGTCCATTCTTTGCATTTGGTTGGTGTCTCAAGTTTTAGTTTTAATGAGATTGCTTAGTGTATTTTGTAAACAAGTATTTAAATACAATATAGGTGTTTGTATAGCTGACTTAAGAATTTCTTCTATTATAGAATTCTGTAGCAAAGCCAATGCTTCAGAAATCCGCTAAAGCTACTGCTGAAGAGACCTCTTCAGGATCCCCCAAAATAGATAAGAAGAAAAGTCCATATGGACTATGGTTACCTGTCTAAAAAAAGAAAACTAATGTATAAGGTTGGCTGAAATGCACTTTATTGCAAGTGTGTGTTCTAGCATTATTCCATCTCTGGAAGTCATTTAGTGGTAATTGTTGGAATTACAATGACACATAAATACATAAATCCTTAATGTTTAAATATTAACATTTTAGATTTCTCTTATAGATAAGAGATAGCACACACGGACCAGAGGATTCATACAGGTGGGAGTCTTGCACATATACTTGTAAATATTTTGTATAATACCAGTTATGTAAGAGCAGAATTTGTAAGAACAGTAATTGATATATTTGTTAATAAATTTTTTATTTTTCAAATTTGTGTCACTTTATTATGTGTATATATATTACATTGAGTCTTCATTTAAAGAAGCATAAAGTGTGTTTAAAACTTCGCTAATCCCATATCCAGATCCATGGAGTGATGGCATAGGGTTCACTGATCTTCTGGAGTCTGTGAGAAATGCTGAATCTCAAGGTCTCCACCCCAGAGCCGAATCTTAATATCCCCAGTTATGTGGGTCTTCATTTAAATTTCATAAGTTATGCCTAAAGTTTATGGAATTCTGGCAGTGTTGTCCTGGACGCTTTAAACTACTAGCTTTAGGGCAGGAAACTCAGCCAAAGAGGTAGAAATGGAATGCCTCCTTGAATTCTAAAATTTGTGATGTTCAGCTGCATTTCTTTATTACGCTTTTTTTAAAAGTATGTTTTTCTTTCTATTTGGCATTAATTTGAGTAGTCTCTTAAATTTAGGAAATAATGAAATAGATTTCTAATAGGGATGGTACGGTAGAGAACAGGATAAGGCAGAATTTTAAGAGACAAAACAGCTCAAGAAAAATATGAATAGATGAGCAGGTAGAAGTCCTGAATTCTTAAATAGAAGGGACAGTAACAAAGGTTCTCAAGTGGGGCTTAATTTGCTGTTAACTAAAGCTGTACCATCTAATATTTTACCTGTACTTTCCAATAACCTAGCCACTGTGATTACATTCAGTTTCTCAGTTATAACTAGCCACTTCTGAAGTGTTATAAGTGGCTGTGTTAATTGGAAAGTACAGATAATAGAATATTTCTGTCCTAAAACATTGTATGGGAGAGAGCTGCTCTAATAAAATCTGACCTTACGAAAAAGTTAAAAGGACAGTGAACGGGAAATTCCTGTAAGGTTGGCTGCTCTGGGTGAACATACCCATTTTACATCCAGGTTAACAGTAGTTAACCAGGAGGGGGATATGCTCCTAAAAGTATGAAAGTTTGTGCAGTAGGTTCATTTTTATTCTAAGGAGACCTGAGAACATTGGCAGGCTGGCCTGATCGCAGCCCAATCCAATAAAAGGTGAGGATTTGACTTGTAACTGGAAATGTGGCTAATATGAACACCCTGTTAGTATCTTTAGTATTCTTGGTAAAGTTGCAGAGGATTTCCTTGTGAGGGAGACTTTGGAAAAGAATGAAGTGAAAATCTTTTTCACCATTTTTTTTTTAAAGGTTTTATTTATTTGACAAAATGCAGGCAGAGAGAGAGGAAGGGAAGCAGGCTCCCTGCCGAGCAGAGAGCCTGATGCAGGGATGACGCGGGGATGGATGTGATTCGGGGATGCGGGGCTCCATCCCAGGACCCTGGGATCATGACCTGAACCGAAGGCAAAGGTTTTTAACCCACTGAGCCACCCAGGTGCCCATTTCACCTTCATTTTGCTGGTAATAGCATTTACTGATTATGACCTATATTTGAGTATTAGCCCTTATTAACAGCTAAGTGACTGGATAAGTCATCTAACCCAACTCCATTATATATGAAGGGTCTGGCTTACTCCGTTTCTGGTACTTCGCAGTGATTTTTCTCTTCAACATTCTTCACTGTTAGCTTCTCCTTCAGTTTATTAGCACACTTGAGACTTCACTATTTCATTTCTGAGTCTGTTGGATTGTTTTATCTAGTGTCCTGAAAAGAGTATGGTTTATACATATTTTTTACCCCCATAATTGCCTCATCAAGTACTAATGTTCTTAAGTTCACTTTGTCTTTTTGCCAGGTCTGTGGCGGTCAGTCTGTCCTGGGCTTTGTAACATAGAAGGTAAATGTACTGTGGTACTGTTGTGTGTAAACCCAGACTGGCTGTCATTACATAAGTGGGATGCAGTTGCCCAGGTGTGATACCATGATGCTGTGTAAGTTGTG
Source organism: Taxidea taxus jeffersonii (assembly GCA_003697995.1). NCBI lineage: Eukaryota > Metazoa > Chordata > Mammalia > Carnivora > Mustelidae > Taxidea > Taxidea taxus. Next base: position 24,521 of record ML107240.1, read on the forward strand.
GACAGTATAGCAAGGTGGTGCTGAAGGTGAGAAAGTGTACCAAAAGACTAGATCTCAGTGCTGTCCGGTGAAAATGAGGGACCCACAGTGAAAAAGGTATTAGTGGCATTAAAAGAATTAGCGGCATTTTAACTTTTTTGGTACTAGGTATTGTGATGAGTGTATATCTTATACTTACCTTACACTGTCCTAGCCACTTTCCAAGTCACGTGGTGGCCACCGTTTTGGAAAGCACATCTAGATTGGTTCAGGTGTTAAACCCTTGGCTTTTTTTCTTAAAAGTGTGAACCAGAGGAACCATATTTAACTCACCATAGCATGCTGTCCTTTCATTTTCTTTGCTGAAAACCTCTATTACACTTACCTAGTAAAATAAAACTTGGTCTTAATGAGTGCTTTTCACTCTAGAGAGTCCTTCAAAATTTTGACTCAGGGACTTATATGCATTTATTTCCTTTGACCTCCATTTTCTACACTGGCTCTTTGTCCTTTGCCCACTGTTAGGATTGTATCCTTGGCCTGCTGCTCTCTACAAGCTCTGGCAATTTCCCCCATGCTGCCTTTAACTACTACAATCTACTAATTGGAAATGAGTTTCGAGTTTTTTTTCAGTGCCTACTCCCCAGCTCTTCAAAATGAACCTTTCCTATACTGAGCTTACTAAAATGTTGCCTATTTGACCACCCACTTAACTTCAGAGTAATCCTCAAATCAGACTGACAGTTGAAGCAGCAGTGGCTTTTGGGGAGTGTTTTTCTCCTCTGGAGAAATCTGTTTATTTTTTAAACAATTTTATTGATTTGAGACAGCATGAGCCAGGAGTTAGGCGTAGAGGCAGAGGGAAAAGCAGACTCCCCACTGGGAGCCTGATGCAGGGCTCAATCCCAGGACCCCAGAATGATAACCTGAGCCAAAGGCAGACCCTTAACCAATTGAGCCAGCCTCTATTTTTCCTTTAAATCCCGATTATTATCTCTATGGAACCTGTCCTTTAATTAAACTTACCCTCCTCTTCTTACTCCGTTAGTACACTGGTATTGTTTTCTTGGGAAATACTGGAGAGCCAAATAACAGATTATTATATTTTTGAGAAGACAGTAGCAAAGGTGTATATTTGTCCTGATTTTTTTTTTTTTTTTACATTTATTTTGGAGACAGCACTAGCAGAAAGGGCTGAGAGGAAGAGAGTATCTGAAGCAGTCTCCATGCTGAGCAGGGAGCCTGATGTGGGACTCAATCCCAGAACCCTGAGATAACCTGAGCTGAAACCAAGAGCTGAACACTTAACCAACTGTGCCACTCAGGCTCCCTGTCTTGAATTATTTTTGTCAAGGTTTTTATTTGTCAGCACAAGCAGGGGGCAACAGGCAGAGAAGCAAGCTCTTCGCTGGGCAACGAGCCTGACATGGGACTCGATCCCAGGAGCCTGGGATCATGACCGGAGCCCAAGGCAGATGCTTAACTGACTGAGCCACCCCGGTGTCCCTTGAATTACTATTATTATTATTATTTTTAAGATTTTATTTATCTGTCAGAGAGAGAGGGAGAGAGCGAACGAGCACAGGCACAGTGGCAGGCAGAGGCAGAGCAGGCTCCCTGCCGAGCAAGGGGCCCGATGTGGGACTCGATCCCAGGATGCTGGGATCATGACCTGAGTCGAAGGCAGCTGCTTAACCAACTGAGCCACCCAGGCGTCCCTCCCTTGAAGTATTTTTTTTTTTTTTTAAAGATTTTATTTATTTGTTAGAGCGCAAGCACAGGCAGACAGAGTGGCAGGCAGAGGCAGAGGGAGAAGCAGGCTCCCTGCTGAGCAAGGAGCCCGATGTGGGACTAGATCCCAGGACGCTGGGATCATGACCTGAGCCGAAGGCAGCTGCTTAACCAACTGAGCCACCCAGGCGCCCCCTTGAAGTATTTTTAAGGGAGTTACACATTTGTTCTTTTTAAAGATTTTGTCAGTGAGAGAGTGTGTGCAAGCAAAGGGAGAGGCAGGCTCCCACTGAGCAAGGAGCCTGATGCTGGGCTCAATCCCAGGACCCTGGGAACATGACCTGAGCTGAAGGCAGCTGCTTAACAGACTGGGCCCCCTGGGGGGCCTGCCCTTGAAAAATTACTGCTTCTGTTTCCATTCCACAGAGGCAATCATACATAGTATGAAGTACATGCTGGATTTTTTTTAATGCCTTACACCAACTGCTTAGGTATGAGCATCTCTTCATGTAGTATGTATAGATTACCTAATTCTGCATGTGAATGTACAACATTAAAGGTTTCCTTATTCATAGTACATTGAATCATTAATAGCACATTACCATCTTAATTACTCCATCATTCACTAAATCAGAGCTACTGGTGTGCCCAACTTAATGGATACCAGTCCTACTCTTCATATAAAATGGCATATAACCTTTACTTTTATGGGATACTCCTGACTTTCAGGTTTTTGCCCTATATTTCCCATAATTACTACTCAAACTACATGCCCTCATTTTTCAGTTACAGTTGAAATGAGGTTAAAATTTCAATTAGGTTTTTTAAGAAAAACCAGTCTGTATGATGTAAGTTTTAATAATAACTTTGACCAAATGTTTTAATTTACTTTCTTCCAAGGGAAATTTGCTTTTAGAAATAGTGTATTTACAAAATGTCATTAGAGGATCAGTTTTCCTACTGTCTGTGCTTGCCCCATAAATGTATCTGGGCCCTGGGCTAGAGCCTGGGATAGGCTAGCACCTGTTAATTGTGACTACTTCTGGAGAGGGTGGGCTAGGGTGAATAGCCGCTGTCCCCTTCCTTTCAGCACCCACCATAGCTTACAAGAAAAATTAGTCCCAGTTTACCATTCTATCTCTGAATCTCCCAAGTTCAACTCTAGGTCAAGTCAAACATGACAAATGTAAGGATGATGATGACATACGTAGTTAGGAGTTTTAGGGCCAGTAGGATACACACATGTAGTGCACACAACAGAAATACATAACATTTTTTCTCTGAAATGAGTGAATAATAAATATATAAGCATGAAAATACATAGTCCTAGAACACTTAACAAATTATAAAAGGAAAGGTAATAGTCCTGGTTTACTATTAGAATTTGGCAGTCAAAAGAGTTCCAAAGGAGATTAGACTGCTGTTCCCCTCTCTAAATTCTGCTTAATTTCAGCTGTATATTTCCCATAGAACCTTTCTGCTTTCTTGTTGAATTTGGCATTCCTTTCATTAATGTAGTCGATGTCTGCATCGTCATTATAAGGACGTCTCCGACTATACTTGTCTCGTTTTTCAATTCTGGAAGAAAGAAAGGAAAATTGACAATATTCAAAATTGCCTTCTTTTTTTGATCTTAATAAAACATGCCCAAATAGTTAACTAGGAGTAGAATCAGTAATGGAAACAGATATACAGAATTCCAAGCTGCTTTCTTTTTTGGTCTTAAGACTGAAAGCAATATCTTTAGGAAAAAATCCTATGAAGAAATAAGTTCACTGAACTTCACTGAATTTGTAAGTACTGTCAGATGATCTAGTCTTAAGATTGGGAACACAAGTTCATGTTGAAATACAAGGGCAGTGACAAATTACTTCAAGGGAATTTATATACTACTGGTTCTGCCTAATAATTACCTTATTCAAAACACAAATGTACAATGGGACGCCTGGGTGGCTCAGTTGGTTAAGCAGCTGCCTTCGGCTCAGGTCATGATCCCAGCGTCCTGGGATCGAGTCCCACATCGGGCTCCTTGCTTGGCAGGGAGCCTGCTTCTCCCTCTGCCTCTGCCTGCCACTCTGTCTGCCTGTGCTTGCTCTCTCTAACAAATAAATAAATAAAATCTTTAAAAAAAAAACAAACACAAATGTACAAATGACGGCGATGGGACACTCTTCAAACTCGTAATTCAAGTGTTCCTTAATTTCTACTCTTTGCTACACGTGAAGACCACAAAGTTAATTTTGTCATGAGGCATTAATCAGTACTAAAACTTAAGGTTGCACGATAGTACTTACTGCTTTTCCAAGTCTATGACCATCCTATCAATTTCCTCTGTGGAGGGCACATGGGTTCCATGAAGAAGACTGTTGGATGTTGGGTAGAACTCCTCTCCACTGAGAAAGAGCAAGGTGTAAATGACACCATGAAGATTCTATGCCATCAGAACTGGACAATGTTTAGTGGTCAAAAGTGGACACCTTTGGGATCATATTTGATTACAAAGAAATCAGACCTGAAAAAAGGTACTTAAGAAATCACCTACTCTAGTGCCCACGTGAGGGACCAGCTAAGGACCAGAGACTTATGGACTCACCTAACAAGCTGCACAGTGAGAGAGCTTGAATTGAGAATGCTGTGTGCTCTGAACAATTTAGAGCTCTCTCTGCTACACTCCCTATCAAAACAGTTGTGATCTTAAGCACAGTACTGGTCTTAGGGAAAGGGCAAGTGCAGCTTAGCACTGCTTACTGCTCCTGAGCAAAGTAGACACCTCCACAGGTAAGGGGCAGAGTAGGAGCAGCAGTAACCACGATGACAATGTATGAAGGAATTCATTTAATATTCCCCACACCCTGTGACGTGAGCACTGTTATTCTGTGTATACAGATGAGGCAATGGAGGAAAATTGTGTACCACATCTGGTAAGTGGTGGAGCCAGAACCCAAGGCCAGGAAGTAAAGCTCCAGAATCAGCACCGTTAAATTCAAGACCTTGTAGGTAACATACTAAGAATATACCATTAAATCACTTACTGTTTTTCTCTCAGTCTTTCATAAGTTTCCATGTTAGGTTTGATCTGCTTGGTCAGCCGATGATACTGGCGTAACTGGGCAGCAGCATAATCTAAAAGGAGAATCCAGATTTTTTAGATGTTGGGGCATTGTTAACCTATTATTAAGAGGCCCATTCAATAAAGTAAAAGCCAGTTTTACCTGAGAATCCCAGGTCAGGGTTTTTTCTCCTCTTCTTCCTCTCCCAACTTTCTGCATCTTCTGCACTGATCTCCAGCAGCTTTATTTTCTCATAGTCCTCCCCTCTTGCTGCACATTCCTAAAAAGAGGGAAAAAATTAGTTTTATTCCCTTATATAATTCTTCAACCCCTTTAAAATCAAGAGAAGCCTAACACTGTTATCAAAGCTGTTTAAGTTGATTAGCTTGAAGAGAAAATTGTGTAATTTTCTGTGATCTGTAAGAAATCATACATCTAGGGTCACCTGGGTGGCTCAGTTGGGTGTCTGGTCATGACCCAGAGCCCTGGGATCAAGCCCACATCAGGTTCCATGCTCATCAGGAAGTCTGTTTCTCCCTCTGCCCCTCGCCCTGCTTGTGCTCTCTCACTCTCTCTCAAATAAATAAAATCTCAAAAAAAAATCACCAGAGCTTCATTTCTTTTTTTTAAAGATTTTATTTATTTATTTGTTAGAGCAAGCGAGCGAGCACAGGCAGACAGAGTGGCAGGCAGAGGCAGAGGGAGAAGCAGGCTCCTCGCCAAGCAAGGAGTCCGATGTGGGACTCGATCCCAGGACGCTGGGATCATGACCTGAGCCGAAGGCAGCTGCTCAACCAACTGAGCCACCCAGGCGTCCCACAGAGCTTCATTTCTTATTAACCCAAAAACCCAAAACAACAAAAAAAAACAACCCTCTAACACTGACACCAAAAATAGCCGTGGTGGACACATTAGGGGTCTATTAAAATCCTTTCTCCCCTCCTCCCCTAGCTCATGGCTCCCCATTTCCCGACCTCCCATGCAGTTCAATCAGGCCAGGTGACTTTGGCTGCTCAAAGGGGAGCTAATACATGGGAGACTCATGAGCTTTATAGTTCTTTGTTTTTTTTTTTAAGATTATATTTATGGGGCACCTGGGTGGCTCAGTGGGTTAAAGCCTCTGCCTTTGGCTCAGGTCATGATCTCAGGGTCCTGGGATCGAGCCCCACATTGGGCTCTGCTCTGCAGGGAGCTTGCTTCCTCCTCTCTCTCTCTGCCTGCCTCTCTCCCTACTTGTAATCTCTGTCAAGTAAATAAATAAAATCTTAAAAAAAAAGAATATTTATTTGACAGAGATTACAAGCAGGGAGAGCAGCAAGGAGAGGGTCTGCCAAGCAGAGCCACATGTGGGGCTTGTCCTGGGATCATGACCTGAGATGAAGGCAGACGCTTAACGACTGAGCCACCCATGTGCCCCTATAGTTTCTTATTGTTGGACCTTCTATTACTGTAGCTTAGGTTCTTACTCTGATAGCCATTGCTTATGCCACTGTATGTGCCAGGCACTGCTGTTAAGTGTTTTACACATTTTATTCTCACAACTCTCTCAGATGCAGCTGAGACCAGCCCTGGAGTGCTCACTCACCATGCCATATGTTGCCTGGACGAAACACAGGAGAATCCTACAATCCACAGACTGTGAGGATGGTGGACTTGTACTTACTTTTTTCTTTTCTTCTTCCTGCAGCTCCCATTCCAGACGAGCTTTTTTAGCCTCCCAGTTTACAGGTAATTTAAGTCTTTTATCTTCCTCCACAACTTCCTGGTGGTTTAACTTTCGAGCTTCATTCTACCACCAAATCACATAAAGTTTGTCAGCACAGGTATGGAAACAAATCTAAATAGACATTACCTGTCTTCTTGTATGGAGGGATCCAAAGCAGACCTTTGCATTTTATCCTGAATGGAGGAGAGCCACTAGAGAATTTTTCACGTGTATTTGTGTTGGGAGAATTTATGGAGGGGGAGATGAGGAAGTCAACACCTATTCCTATAACTTTATTTTATTTTTATTTTTTTTTAAATTTATTTATTAGAGAGAGAACGAGCACAGGCAGAAAGAGAGGCAGGCAGAGGCAGAGGGAGAAGCAGGCTCCCTGCCGAGCAAGGAGCCCGATGTGGGACTGGATCCCAGGACGCTGGGATCATGACCTGAGCAGAAGGCAGCCGCTTAACCAACTGAGCCACCCAGGCGTCCCTATTCCTATAACTTTAAATACCCTTTTACTACTTTCAAGGAACCAGGTGGTAGGGATGCAAAGAGCTACAGTTTGGAAGTAAGAAGGCCTGAGGGATATATGGACTTGACTATTCTCTGGCTGTGTGATGTAAGCAAGTCTTAGGATTGGATTGAAACAGGGTTTCCCACAGTGTGAGTTCCATTGTAGGGAGGGACTTGAGAGGATTTTAGATGCTACTGAATGACACCAAGTCACATACTGAGAAGGTGATTCCATTTTTACGTCTCTTTTAATTTGAATTGGGTCCAAGACAAATTCTCATCAACAAATGGGTTCAACACTTCTGAAAATACCTTTCCTAACCCCTCCTCTTAAAAACAAACAGGGTAGGAGACTCCATCAGAATGCAACCCACAAAATCCAGACTGTGGGAAGCTACAGAAAAACAGCAGTCTTTTTTTCCAACCAAATCAAACAAAATGACCTCCTCAAATAAAAGCCCCAAACAAGGGGCACCTGGGTGGCTCAGTGTGTTAAGCCTCTGCCTCCGGCTCAGGTCATGATCTCAGGGTCCTGGGATCGAGCCCCACATCGGGCTCTCTGCTCAGCGGGGAGCCTGCTTCCCCCTCTCTCTCTGCCTGTCTCCCTGCCTACCTGTGATCTCTGTCAAATAAATAAATAAAATCATTAAAAAAAAAATCCAAAACAAATAAAACACAAAAAACTAAAAAAAAACAAAAAAACAAAAAACCCAGAAACAGAAAAGATGAAAAGAGAACCTATAAAGACATAAAAATCTAAAATTCCCATCTTAAATAGTAATATTACATTTAAATAGCAATTTAAAGAAAAGCACTGAGCAAGTGGGCAAGTGGTCACACGTATAAGCTGTGAAGGTGTGCTCGCTTCGGCAGCACATGTACTAAGCTGTGAAGGTGATGGGAGAGAGACTCCAATTTAATGTTTATGAAGTTGAGAAAGTTTTTAGATTACAGCGTTAGTGGCAGAGTTAGGGCAAGACCAAATTTCCTGATTTCTGGCTATTTTTTCCCCAAATCTATGAATATTTTAATATCTCCTTTTTAAAAAAGATTTTATTTTTAAATAATCTCTACACCCCTTGTGGGGCTTGATCACAACCCTGAGATCAAGAGTTGCATGCTCCACTGACTGAGCCAGCCAGGCCCTCTTTTGATACCTCTCTAACAATACCACCATCACACTCCCAAAATAATGAATTCTCATCCTATAATGTTCACATTTTTCTGATGGTCTCAATGGTTCATTATTTTTACAGTTTGAATTCAGACAAGGTCCATATATTGTGATTAGTCAATACATCTCTTAAGGTTTATTTAATCTGTAGTCTCCTTCTCCATCTTTTTTACCCCCTGCTCTTTTGAGGACTGTGAAAATGATCAGGCTGACTGTCCTATTTCCCAAAGTGCTAGCTGCCTCCCTATGATGTCCTTTAACAGGCTCCGTTGACCCCCTGTATTTCTTGTAAATTGGTCATTAGATCTAGTGGTTCCATTCAGTTCAGGTATTGTTTAAAAAGTCTACTTATATGAAGCTAGTGTTATATCCTTCTATCGGGAGACAAATAACCTCTGATTTTCTCCCTTTTTGTGATGTTTGCAGTAACTGATCACCTAGAACCAGTGATCCATTAAAGATACAAAAGCTTGATGTTTGAATTATATTTTCTTCACATAACATCCAGCCTACCCTTTAAACAGTATTTCAAATTAAGAATGTGTGTCTGATGAGTTTTTAAATTGAGTTTTTCTGGGCAAATACAGGTAACTACACTCCTCACACACATCCTGTCTCCGGCTGCTTGCGGGCCTCCCACCCTAATGAGGACTCTGCCTTTGCACTTGTCCTTACTGTTTGGATACCTCTTCCTCCAACATTCTTTACTTGTCTGATAATATCCTACTCATCCTTCAAGCAGCTTAGCTGTCCCATTAGTCTTTAGTGGTCTTTTTCTTCTTGGAACTTCTGAGGCACTTTGTTCCTCCCTTTAACACACAATTACTGGTTATGGACCTGCCTCCATAACCAGGCAGGCGGAGCCTTACCACACCTACCACTGTATCCACACTATCTGGTTGGCTGTGGCACACTAGGAGCTCGGGGGTGAGGGCGGAGGAGGGCCGTTTGGATGCAGGAGTGAGTAGCCAATCTGCTGTGTGACAACAGACAAAGCCAGTGTCTGGGTCTAGAAACGGATTAAGTGAGACATTTTAGAAGTGAGGCCTAAGCATGAGCATTTTAAAAAATTTCTCGATTGGGGGCGCCTGGGTGGCTCAGTGGGTTAAAGCCTCTGCCTTCGGCTCGGGTCATGATCTCGGGGTCCTGGGATCGAGCCCCGCATCGGGCTCTCTGCTCGGCGGGGAGCCTGCTTCCTCCTCCCTCTCTCTCTCTTTGCCTGCCTCTCTGCCTACTTGTGATCTCGGTCTGTCAAATAAATAAAATCTAAAAAAAAAAAAAAAAAAGTTCTCGATTGATTCCAGTGTGCCATCAGGGTTGAAACCACCGGGAGAGATCTTTCTTCAGCACCGCGGGTCAGGCGCGCCGGTGTCACTTGCTCGTTCTTCCACTAACACTCGCGGGCCGCCCAGGTGACAGGTCTTGGACGCCTCGGGGGCAACTCACCCGCTTCAGGTGCAGCTCCCGGAATTTGCGCAGCCTCTGTTCACGCTTCTGGGCGGCCAGCTCCTCGGCCCCTGCCAGGGGCAGCTCCCCCTGCTCCGCGCTGTCCACCCGCACCCGCGGCGGAGAGGACGGGCTAGAGGCGGGGCGGCCGGGGCCGATTCCCCTCACTGCCGCCGGACCCCACGGTTCGTGCGCCTCCCTCCCCGGCATCGCCTGTAAGTGTAGGCCAAACCTCTAGCCGCAGACGCCCTTCTCCCCAAGCCCTCCGCATAGCCCGCCGCCCACCTCCCCAGCCTCGCCCTCAGCTGCCATCACCCGGCAGCGTTTTATCCCTCGGCCTTCCGGCGGCAACAAGTAACTTTTCCGCCTCTCCCGCTCACTTCCGGCTGCCTGCTGCTACAGGTTTCAGGGGAAAGCCCCGCCCCTTTCTGCTTCTCCCTGGAGATGAGGAACCAATCCCAGCCCGTCGCAGCCCTGGGCGGCATCCGATTGGGCCAGGCCTGTGAGGGGCATTGAGTAGCGACACCTGGGCGGCGCGGTAAAACCGGAGGGACCTGGCATCAGCGCCATTGGGACGGAGGAGGCGGAAAGAGGAGGATGAGGCGGAAAAGGGAGTAAACCACCAGACGTCTGAGAAAGCAACACAAAGCACAGGTTGTGCGCATCAACTAACCGACCCTGGAGTTCAGATTTCTGAATTCTAAATACAAAGTAGATGCACAGTTACCATCACGTCGTCCTGTTTTAATCCTGCCTAGCAGTTTATGGTCGCCCTGCTCAGCACAGCGTGAGCTCCAAGAGAATAGCTGATGCCTTGTGGCCCGAACGGTACCTGGTGCAGGGTATGAACTAATTTCATACTGATGAATGGATGAAGGAACAAACTGGTTGGAGATTATTTGGGATCTCGAGCATCTTCGTGATACAGAAAGATTTCTTGGATTAATTTGAGGCTTTGACTTTCTTCGGAAAATTCGGCACAGAACAGCATTCTTCATCTGTCTGTCTACTCATTTAAATAATGAACTGTTCTTATTTATTTACTAATCAGTATTTTCTGGTTCATCATTTATGAAAAAAATAGTAAAGCAATACCCATGTCACAGAGTAGTCTGAGGACAAATTAGATAATATGGGTGAAGTATCTGTGACTAGTACCTGGCCCACAGCAAATGATGAATAATTGCTGACTTTTGCCAGTTGGCATTAGATGTGCCCCTTTCCTGCCTGAGGTCTTAAGTGTCTTTCTTCAGGGAAGCTTTCATCTCCACCCCCTGAAGAGTCAGTTTCCCCTGTCATAGCTCATCATATTTTCTTCTTTGTTGCATTTACATAAGTGTAATTAAATAAATGTGGAATTGCTTGTTTAATGCCATTGATTTAAAGGAGAGCTTCTGGATCAGGTTTACTAATGTCAAATGTACTAAGAATACCAGTCTCAACATGTTCTTCCTTAATATGTTGCTTTAGGGCCTTTCAGTCTCCCCCCAGGAAGTGGTAATATCCACCATGGTAATTCTAACAAGCTAGAGAGAGGAAGCTGTCCACATATTCAACAGTTGGATTGATTTTTGTTTTGGGCAAATGAGTGGGCCTACTGCAGAAAGACATTTCCATCAGTTGTCCATCCCATGACTGGACACCATAGGATAAATAGAAACCTAACCAAATGATTTCTAAAAATTATATGATTGTACTTGGGCTGTGAATTTTCTCTGGATTTATTTCTCATCTCTATTGGAAAAATTGACATAAGAGCTCCAGGGCTTTTGGAGCAAATGTGAGGCAAAGTGACCTAAGGTTGTATCTGTCTTTAACCTCAATCAGTTCTAAAGAACTGGAGTTTATGAAAGAGGGGATTTTTACCACCAGTAGAGAAGCCTGACCTTGTGTCAAAGATCAAAAAGTCATGAGAATTCCAATCGGAAGGAGTAATATCGCAAATATTTCAACTGACTTAATCATCCTATAAACTGCTCATATAGCCTTCAAGTTTCCTTAAATAAATAAATATATTTAGGCACCTAAGTATTCATAAAACTCCCCACTTTATTTATTTATTTATTTGACAGAGAGATCACAAGTAGGCAGAGAGGCAGGCAGAGAGAGAGAGGGGGAAGCAGGCTCCCCGCTGAGCAGAGAGCCCGATGTGGGACTTGATCCCAGGACCCCGAGATCACCACCTGAGCCGAAGGCAGCGGCTTAACCCACTGAGCCACCCAGGTGCCCCAAAACTCCCCATTTTAGACAAGTATTTCTGCAATCAGAAATGCAAGGATCAGGGTCACACGTGTGAATAAAACTTTGGATAGTACAGTTGGTAAAATAATCATAGAATAAGAGGAATAAGAGAGTATAAAGTATGATGAAAAATTTTTTTTGAAGTTGTAATATACAGGCCTGGCCCAGAGTCTTGGGATAGCTTTCTACTCAGATGTCATCTGCTATTGGGATCTCATAAGTTTTAATCCTCTGATAGAGATGGGTGGTCTACCCCATATTAGAGCTTTCCTTAAATGAGAACCATGAACCCAAGAATAAATACCTTTGAGTTTAACTGCACAAGGATTTGTTCAAAGTACCTGGTATGCTCCTTTCCATTGAAGCTACAAAGCATCCTTGTGGAGATGTCTTTTCCAATGGAGAGAATTTCCAGATTGAAGGCAGTGCTGTAGGATGTCCGTCTCCTGGGCATGCTCTGTGGAAGAACTTTTCTACCACGGCACGAATTTTCTTTAAGGCCTCTTAAAGCCTTTATTCAAGCATTTATCCTTTGATTAATAAAGGTTCGTGAATTCCTGAACTTAATCTCATAGATCTCCTTTACTACCTCGAAGGACAATACTTGTTTTTTGAAAGGTGTGGACCTTAAATTTAACAATATAATTGGCAGTTCCTTAGGCCAGGGTAAGTTGAAGCCTTCTCTAAACTTAGCTAGTTGGGTTCTAATTATACTCTCTCTCTTTTCTTCCAATCCTGATTACTAATGAAAATCTAAAATAGGAGTGCCTGGATGGCTTAGTCGTTAAGCATCTGCCTTCAGTTCAGGTCATGATCCCAGGGACCTGGGATCGAACCCCGCATCAGGCTCCCTGCTTGGCAGGAGACCTGCTTCTCCCTCTCCCACTCCCCATGCTTGTGTTCCCTCTCTTACTGTGTCTCTCTCTGTCTAATAAATAAAATCTTAACAAAAAAAAAAGAAAATGTAAAATAGACCAAATATCAAAATTGTCTTAATTATTTGCCTACTAATGGGTCTGCTGATTGCTGTGCCATTCAGATGGGATTCTCTCACTGGGAGTGATGTTCCCTAACAATAACTTGGCTATTGCTAATATAGTGGCTCTGTGACAAGGGAAGGCTTCTACCCAATGGGCATACATACAAATCATTACCAACCCATATTTACATCCCTGAGAAGGTGGCAGCTGGATAAAATCCGATTGGCAGACCTCAAAGTGTCCTGCAGGCAGTGGGAAATGCCCCACAGGACTGTGAATAGGTTTCCCAGAATTATGTTTTGGATAGATTGGACAATGCTGATAGATTTCAGATGCAGTTTTGTGGGAAGGGTTCCAAAAAGTATTATTTTCCTCAATTTATGATTTTTTTCTGTGCTCCAGTGGGTCATTTCATGGATGAATTTTGGAGTAGTTTCCGTGCATGATCAGGGAGGACAGGCAATCCATCCGACCCAGACCAAAGATGGAACGAGCCAAATTTGCAATTTGATTTGACTATCTTTTCTTTTCCTTAAAGGTGGCATTCTGTTGAGCGTCCTTGATTATTTGTTTTCAATCACCAATAGTGGTTGAAGCGAACATTCCTTTTAGGGCAGACCAGCTTTGTAAAGCCACAGCTCTTGCTGTGGGTGTCATATATGGTTGCATTTGGTTTTCTCCGTGTTTGTTACAAAGTGGCTAGGACTTTTAATTATAGAGAATGACTTTGGTTATAGAATAGAGTCTAATAGTTCTATCGCCCAAAACCTATTTTTAATCTTTTGGCCAGAGGAGGTTGAAAATCGTTGTTGCTCTGAAAGCATACCAAAACCATGTGTGATACAAAGGCATGCCTGCTATCAGTATATCCTCTCAGACATTTGTCTATTGCCAGAATGCAAACTCTAGTTCAGGCCAAAAGTTCAGCCTGTTGAGGTTTCCAGCTACGGAATGAATGAATCACGGAGATGAAAGGTACAGGATGGGGAATAAATGTAGTCAGTGGTCCTGTAATAGGGTTGTGTGGTCACAGATGGTAGATACATTTCCGGTGTGCACCTGAACCTAATGTAACATTGCGTGCCAACTATATAAGAGAAATGAAAACAGTTCAACATACAGAGCTGCAGGGGCCTAGGTAAAGGATGAGCTTTAATTATCTCTATAGCTGGTTACAACGTATCCTGCTGGTATTTTCCCATTTTATCCCTTAAATAAGAATTACCAATGCACCCTTTTATGATAGGGCTTTCTTCAAGACCTAGTCCACGAGTCAGTAGTGGATCAGTTGTAGTAATATGAGTCATGAGGAATCTCATCAGGGGCAAGAAGCGTAAAAATTGCAGGGTTTAGGGATGCCTGGCTGGGACTCCTGTCAGTGGAGCATGGGGCTTGGATTCACAACCCCCGGATCAAGATCTCTTGTGAGTCTGAGCCCCACAATGGGTGTAGAGATTACTTAAAAATAAAATCTTAAAAAAAAAAAAAAGGTAGCAGGGTTTAAAGAGTGACACTTGGTGCTAGGAAAGTGACAGCAGGAGAACATCAGAGGAAGTTGATTTGCTAGCGGATGAGAGCTTTCACCAAACATGAAACTTAAATGATCTAGGGAAATTCATGATTGCTTCTTCTGTGTCTTCTGACAAAACAGCAGTGGCTGCTAGAGTTCTCACGCAGGGTAGCAGTCCTTCAGCTGTTGGGCACTGGAGTACCCTGGATACCTGTGCTCGTCTCCATGTCTCTGTCATTAGCTTTGTGATCATGAACAAAGAGGACGAAGGGCAACTGACAATTTGGGGTGCCCCAGAGCATGGACTGAGCAAGGTGTTTTACCTCCTCAAAAGCCTGTTGGTTTCATTTAGTCCAATGGAAGGGCTCTGGTTACAGTGCCTTAAGTTAGGAATTTAAGGTTAGCAGAGAAATTAAGAATTCAATTTTGGCAATATCCAGGTGGTCTCAGGAATCCCCACAACTGTTGTTTGATTTGAGGAAGGGGAAGGGAGCCAATGCTCTTCATTCTTTCAGGATTGAAGAGAAATCCTTGGTCACTAATGACATATCCCAAATATTTAACTTGGGATATTTTTTATTTATTTATTTTCCCCCCACCCCCTGACTTAGGGCATTTCAATTATGATTTCTCTTTTGCTTTTTCCAGCTAACTGTTTTAACAGTTGGATACTGTCAATTGAACAAGCTCTTTATGAAGGGGAGCAAAGAAGATAGTGGCCCACATATTGTAATAAATAGAATTTTGAAGGGAGGTTACATCAGCTATGTCTGCTTTAAAGATTTGGGGTACATAAGTAGGGCTCTCAGTGTAGCCTTGAGATATAACTGTCTAGGTATATAATTTTCCTTCCCAGGTGACAGGAAATAAAAATTGTCTGAGTCCACAGGTACTACATGAATCCTCTCCTGTGTAGATTAGCTGTCTGGAGGAACAGCAGAAAGTAAAGTGTGAGGATTAGGCACCCCTGGATGTTGTGGAATGGCAACATTACTGACAGCCCTAAGGGCCTGCACAAACCTCCATCCTCTGCCACGAGATTTTCAGATGGGAAAAATTGGCATTTTATAAGGACTAGTACATGGAGTAATCAATATATATATACACACACCTCGATTACAGGCTTAATCCCTGCACTGGATATTCTCAGGGTTTTGAGAATATTAGGGAATGGTTTAATATCAATCTGACCATTTAGATAGGAGGGGCAGGGTGTATAAAACTGATGTCTCTAAGACTTTTGGACAGAAGAGTGTCAGGGACAGTGTCCAGGAGGGGGTGCTGTAGGTTTTGAATTATAGGAAAGAAGAGTATTGATGTAGGCTTCTTTTGTGTAGACTTTTCTGTGTGCTGTTCTGCTATTCGCAAAAATATTCCCCCTGACTTTTTTTCTTTTTAAAGATTTATTTATTTATTTATTTGACAGAGATCACAAGTAGGCAGAGAGGCAGGCAGGGTGGTGGGGAAGCAGGCTCCCTGCTGAGCAGAGAGCCCGAATCGGGGCTGGATCCCAGGCCTCTGGAATGATGACCTGAGCCGAAGGCAGAGGCTTTAACTCACTGAGCCACCCAGGTGCCCCTGTTACTTGTAATTGTAATTGGAGATGCATGATCTGGGCAGCTTGGGCTTGTGAGTCCTTTCTTTTTTGTTGCTCATTCTGTGGTGTGAGAGCCAAATTAACCAGACCGTGAGGCTCCGCAGTGGTCCAGCTGAGTTGCCGTCATTTACCAAAGGGACCAAGTTCACCTTTTAACCTGTTAGCAAGGTGGAGTTAAGCAAAAAGGACAATTAAGGAAAAAAGACGTTTCATTTTGTCAATACCAGAGTATTGTTTAAAAGTTTTTTTTTCCAATCTATCATAATAATCAAAACCAGGTTCATCTGGCTGTGCATTGTTGAATTTTTCTCTAATCTGCGGTCTTTGGAAAAATCACCAGAAGAGTTTTATGTAATTCTTCAGGAGAAATCATCAAAATGCTGTGTCCAGCCTGTTTTCCCCATCCATTCCTTTGCATGATCCTCACTCACAAGCATATGGATAAGTCAGTAAAGGTCAGAATAACCAGGTCTGCAGATCTGAAAAACTAAATTGAATTCCTTAGCAAATCCTAGAGGGTTTTCAAGGGCATTGGGAAAGTCCTTGATAATGGCTTATAATTCTGCCTTCATCCAAAGAGTGTAAGTAACTGATAAAGTTCCAGAGCCTCTTTCATTAGGTTTAACTTTAGAAGGAGTCTGGATGACTGGACAACCTAGGGGATCCTCTGGGTTGTCGTTATAGAATGGAAGTTCAGGGGCGCCTGGGTGGCTCAGTGGGTTAAGCCTCTGCCTTTGGCTCAGGTCATGATCCCAGGGTCCTGGGATCGAGCCCCGCATCGGGCTATCTGCTCAGCGAGGAGCCTGCTTCCATCTCTCTCTGCTGCCTCTCTGCCTACTTGTGATCTCTGTCTGTCAAATAAATAAATTAATTAAAAAAAAAAGAACAGAAGTTCAGCTCGACTGGGATTTTATCGGTGGAGAGCAGAGGGAAAAGGTGGAAGAGGAGTGGTACCTGCAGCAGTTAGCTCAGAATACTGTAGTAAAACTTCCATAGTTTAGATACTCTCTGAGAGCAATTACAGTTAGCGTTAGAAAGTTTATTTTCTTATAAGGAAGCAAGTTTAGAATTATTTAATTTCTGGGACACTCCAAAGACCAATTTAAATATACTTCCGGCCCCTGGTTGCTTGGATTTCTTTCCATTTTCCAATTGTGCATGCAAATAAACTAATTTTGGAATCTCAAACGATCCCCAAAGTGGCCATAGTAAGGACGAGTCATTTTCAGTCTGAACTGTGTTTCGACAACACCGAAACTTATAAGGAATGGACCCGTAATATTTGAACATAAATACAGCTGGGCTTCCGGATGGGGACTGCTCTCCAGCAGCAATTTTTGAAACCTAAACCCTCCACTTAGTAATCAATCACCAGAGAGAAAAGCATCTCTCTCTGTAAATCACATGGATAGAAACCGGCACAAGAAAGACACCCAAAGAAATTAGGCCTGAACCTTAACCAAAAAAAGGAAGATTGGGGGGCGCCTGGGTGGCTCAGCTGGTTAAGCAACTGCCTTCAGCTCAGGTCATGATCCCGGAGTCCTGGGATTGAGTCCCACATCAGGCTCCCAGCTCCATGGGGAGTCTGCTTCTCCCTCTGACCTCCCCTCTCATGCTGTCTCACTCTCTCAAATAAATAAATAAAATCTTTAAAAAAAAAAAAAAAAAGGAAGATTGGGAACCAAGGGGATTTACCACCAGAACCTGGAGTGGACTGGGGAAGAGGACAGAGCACAATATGCTCAGGAAGTTACCCTGCTCAAGTCCAGTGTGCCTCAGGAGTCAGAGCGGTGTGTTGCTTCTGATGCCATAGTCAACTGAGAAAAGAAGGCAAAACTGAAAAAGAACAAAGGCCTTTATTTGGGGTCTAGGAGTTGCAATTTGGGCAGCATAGATTACAGCAGCAACCAGAAAAATGTGTGGGGAAACAAGTCTAGGGAAAACAAGGGGCTTTTATGAGAAAGAGGAAGGGGGGCAATTTCATGACTTGAATAAAAGAAAACGAAATTGTCATTTGGTACTCCCAGGCTGAACAGCTCTGGGTTACACGTTGATGGACTGATTTACTGTTGCTAACTAATGAAACCACCCCTGATATGCATGGATTCTTCTGTCTTCGGAAAGTGCACACTGACAGTGTTACAGGCCAGACATCAGTCCCCCGTGTTGACTCTAGGAAGGACTGTTCCTAAAACGATTGCCGTTTCTGCTCTAGTTCAAGGTCTTTTTGCCCTCCTCCAGAGTTCATTAGCTATTTGTGTTAAAAAGGAAAACGGAGCTTCTCTCAACACGGAGTCTCTCCTGTCTGGAAACTACACGGTTCTGCAGCGGAGGAGGGGTAGAAAACGACCGGACAAGGAAAGGATCTCACACTACCCAAGAGAATGAAAACGGTGCCTGTTGACAGTACTGGAGGCTACGTGAGACAAGGCAGGCCAGGAAGAGCCACCTCGCAGGAGGTGACACTGAGGCCAAGCGCCGGATGGCAAACACTTTTCGCTCCAAGAAGTGGCATGGACTTGGGACGACTTTCTGCCCGGCCTCAGGTTCGTCTGGTCCCACCTAGCCGTCCTTTCCTGAGCACGAACACTTCCCAATCCAGCCCTCTTGGCTTTCCCCCCTCCCCGCCCTCTCCTCTGAGGTCTTTTGCGGCTGCGCAAGGCCCTACCCAATCAAAAGCTTCTCACTGTTAAAAGGAGCAGGGATTGGTCCCAAGCTCCTGAGACTGCCAGGAAGGGGCGGGGCTTATAGTAGGTTTTTTAATACTTATAGGCGGGTTGGGCCACAGGCAGACGGAAGTGGTAGGTGTTATTGTCGGAAGTGGCGAGAGAGAGATTGTGATGGCGGCTGCGATTTTAGCTGAGAAGGTAAGTTCCGCCGTCTCTATCCAGGGATTTTTGTTGAGGGGGAAGGCTACGGGGAAACACGAAAGGTGGGGAGATGCCTGGGTGCCGGGCCAGGGAGGCGCAGACGCTGTGGACTCGGGGTCGGTTTGAGGCCTCGGCTCGGCCCGCGGGGAATCATCCCAGGACGCCCCGCCTCCAGACGCTCCTCCTCGCCGCAGGTGCCGGTGGACAGCGCGGAGGAAGGGGAGCAGCCCCTGGCGGCTGCCGCGGAGCTGGCTGCCCAGAAGCGCGAACAGAGGCTGCGCAAATTCCGGGAGCTGCACCTGAAGCGGGTGAGTAGCCCCCGAGGCAGCTGAGGTTGGTCACTCTGGTAGGCCCGTGCGCGTTCGTGGAGGGACGAGGAAGCCGCAGAACCGTGTCTGACAGACCCGCAGAACTGGAAGAAAGATCTATCCCGGTGGTTCTCAACCCTGGCAACAGATTGAAATCACCTTGGAAAGTAACATGCTCTCTCCAACCTTCCTCTCACCCACTTCTAATTTAACTAATCTGGGCTAGATTTGGGAGTCTCTATTTTTTTTTAATTTTTAAAACATCTTTTTAAAGATTTTATTTATTTATTTGGCAGACAGAGATCACAAGATCTCTTCTAGAGATCACAACAAAGGCAGAGAGGCAGGCAGAGAGAGAGGAGGAAACAGGCTCCCCGCAGAGCAGAGAGCCCGATGTGGGGCTCGATCCCAGGACCGCGGGATCATGACCTGAGCGGAAGGCAGAGGCTTTAACCCACCGAGCCACCCAGGCACCCCAGGAGTCTCTATTTTTAACAGCCTCCTGCTGTATGGGTCTAACAAACTCTTCATTTTACCTATGGGATATATGGAGCTAGAGACTGGAAGAAACTAGTCCATGGTTGCCTGTTCATTAAAAAATAAGCAGCACATCTCTCTCTTTTTTTTAAAAGATTTTATTTATTTATTTGTCAGAGAGAGAGGGAGAGAGCGAACAAGCACAGGCAGTCAGAGTGGCAGGCAGAGGCAGAGGGAGAAGCAGGCTCCCTGCTGAGCAAGGAGCCCGATGTGGGACTGGATCCCAGGACGCTGGGATCATGACCTGAGCCGAAGGCAGCCGCTTAACCAACTGAGCCACCCAGGCGTCCCCACATCTCTCTTTTTAAAAAGATTTTATTTATTTATTTGACAGAGACAGAGAGAGGGAACACAAGCAGGGGGAGTGGGAGAGGGAGAAGCAGGATTTCCCCTGAGCAGGGAACCCAGATGTGGGCCTTGATCCCAGGACCCTGGGGTCATGACCTGAGCCGAAGGCAGCCGTCTACCCACTGAGCCATCCAGGCGCCCTAATCAGCACATCTCTAAAAGTGTATAGTGTCAGTGGCTCACCTAGTTGGTGGGAAACTAGATGACTATGATAGAGCTTTTGCTCCTGAGTAGAAGAGACCACCTTCTAGCCAGAAATTATATGGCATGCTAGCTTTGGGAACAAAGTGCCTTGGGAGTGTAGAGAGAGATGAATCCAGTTTGAGGGGCTCCATGGAGTGCCTCCTTTAAGAAGTTGACACCTGAACTACTGTTTTGAGAGATAGGTAAGGTATTATCAGACAAAGAAATAAGAGGTAGAAATATCCAAGCAGAGGAATGAAATGCAAAATAAGGGAATTCATATTAGGGATAAGAGTCCAGCAAACAACTGTCTGCAGTTGGAGCTGAGAAAGGAAAAAGCAGCTCTCGTCTGTTTCAACTTAAGTGACCTGATATCTTGGCTTTTGTTTCACAAACCCCCAATACCACTCTGACTGTGAGTGATGTTGTAAGTGAGACCAAAAAATACTGTTCAAATCACAGAAATGACCACACATTCCCCTTGTCTGCTAACCCCAGTGACTATTAGGATCAGTATCAATTAGTCTCACCCCGTTAATCCTGTAGAAAAATTTATGGTACCCAGTCATTGAATGCCCTGCTTTTCTGACACTGTCTTACCCAGAGCACCGCCACACTCCCTTGAACCTTTTACCCCCTACCCCGGGCACCTGATGACAAACCCAAATCCTGTAACTAGGCTCTCCTAACACAGTCATTGAAATGCCTACGGTTCCCCCATTGTTTGCTCTCCTTCAGTGCAACAAATATGACTTGGTTGGACTACAGATATGTTCTTGGTATTTTTAACTGGAGGGCCTTGCCAGAGCCAAGAGTACAAGAATGTAAGAGGGATGGTAGTTGAGAGAAGTATCTGTTTGCCCAGAAGAGGTTAATGAAGAATTACACACACTTAAATATTGACTTGGAGGGATGCACAAAGTATGTGTGGTTGGAAATTAGGGGATATGGCTTCCTAGACTAACTGCCACCAACCTGTGACCTAAGAGACGTCTAACTTATGTTGTTCTTAAGATATACTCATTTTGTTGTGTGCAGTTTTTTTGTTAAAGATTTGATCTATTTAAGAGAACATAGCCAGGTAGGGGGAAGAGGGGGAGGGTCCGGGGGAAAGGGAGAAGCAGACTCCTTGCTGACTGGGGAGCCAGATGTGGCTCTGTCTCAGGACCCTGGGATCATGACCTGAGCCAAAGGCAGGTGCTTAACCGACTGAGCCAGCCAGGCGCCCTGCTTAAATTCATTTTCAATCATACTCCTCATAGAGTAAGTCAAATGGAAAATTACCTTTCCTTTGCCATAAAGTAAACTTAAAATATTTAAAAAGGAGGAGGGACTTGAAAAGGGTTAGAGATACTAAGATTAGTGTTAAAGCCTCCAACCCCACATAGAAGTTTTTTGCTTGAATTAGGATTAAAAGAAAATTGAGGGGTACCTGGGTGGCCCAGTCAGTTAAGTATCCAACTCTCCGTTTCAGCTCAGGTCATGATCTCGGGATACTGAGATCAAGCCCTGCATCGGGCTCAGTGCTCAGTGCAGAGTCTGCTTGAGATTCTCTCTCCCTCTCTTGCTTGTGCGTGCGCACACTTGCTTGCTGTCTCTCTCTCAAATCTTTGATTAAAAAAAAAAAACACAAAACTAGGCCATTCCCTTGCTTAAAATCGTCTGATGGCTATCTGTTGCTTTTTTGGATAAAACGGCGTCCCCTTGTTAATATGTCTTACCTGACCCTTTTCAAAGTGGGACTTATTTTCTTGTCCCAGCTGATGAACTTTTTTTGTGTTACCGATTTAGAATGAAGCTCGTAAATTAAATCACCAGGAAGTTGTTGAAGAAGATAAAAGACTTAAGTTACCTGCTAACTGGGAAGCCAGAAAAGCTCGTCTAGAGTGGGAGCTACAGGAAGAAGAAAAGAAGAAGGTTAGGATCTACTCTGCTGGCTTCATAAGTGGTTTATTCAGTCATTCTGTTGTACCGAGACCGTAAAAGCTGGTTTGGTATACTGGCTGTGGAGCAGACTTTCAAAGTCCACATGGTGGCCCTCCTGTTTACTAGCAGCAGCACTTTGGGGGAGTTGTTTCACCTCTCTGTGCCTCTGTTTTCTCACCTGGAAGATGGGGACTATAATAATGATTTGGGTTCTGACGAATTAAATGAGTCAGTGCATGTAAAACATTTCTTTTTTTTTTAAGATTTTTATTTATTCATTTGACAGACAGAGATCACAAGTAGGCAGAGAGGCAGGCAGAGAGAGAGGAGGAAACAGGCTCCCCACCGAGCAGAGAGCCCAATGCGGGGCTCGATCCCAGGACCCTGAGATCATGACCTGAGCCGAAGGCAGAGGCATCAACCCACTGAGCCACCCAGGCGCCCCCATGTAAAACATTTCTAAGGGGACCTGGCACCTGCCACCTGCAGAACACGTGTTTTATTTATTTATTTATTTATTT
>ML107241.1:0-75674 GCA_003697995.1 Taxidea taxus jeffersonii
TCCTCAAAAAGTTGAAAATAGAGCTACCTTATGACCCAGCAATTGCACTACTGGGCATTTACCCTAAAGATACAAATGTAATGATCCGAAGGGGCATGTGCACCTGAATGGTTATAGCAGCAATGTCCACAATAGCCAAGTTATGGAAAGAACCTAGATGTCCATCAACAGATGAATGGATAAAGAAGAGGTGATATATATATACAATGGAATACCATGCAGCCATCAAAATAAATGAAATCTTGCCATTTGCGACGACATGGATGGAACTGGAGGGTATCATGCTTAGCAAAATAAGTCAGTTGGAGAAAGACAACTATCATATGATCTCCCTGATATGAGGAAGTGGAGATGCAACGTGGGGGGTGTGGGGGTTAGGAAAAGAATAAATGAAACAAGATGGGATCGGGAGGGAGACAAACCAAAAGAGACTCTTAATGTCATAAAACAAACTGAGGAGGGTGGGGGAGAGGGGTGTTTGGAGAGGGTGGTGGCATTACATTATATGTTTATATAAAAATTTAAAAAATTAAGAAAAATTTTAAAAATAATAAAAATGGAAAAAAATTACTCCAACACTTAGTGGCTTAAAGAAACAATCAATTTGTATTCTACAATTTTATGGGTATAGAATTTATACAGGAATTGGCTGAGTGACCCTTCTGCTACCCCTGGTTGGGCTGGGCTGAAAGATCCAATACAGCTCCTCTGATTTTGACATCTGGAATCATGGATTCAAAAGGTCCCCTCTACCTCACTCCATATTCTCAAGACTTTTCTGTAAGGCCCCTCCAGCAGGTTTATCAGACCTCTTAAATGGAGACTCAAAACTCCAAAAGCTAGTATTCTGTGAGTTTGGAAGGAAGTGCATAGGAATCCTTGACCTAGCTGTAAAAAAATTCCTCAGAATGTCACTCTACTCATTCTTTTGGTCAAATTAGCCATTAACATCAACCCAGAGTCAAGGAAAGAAAATAAGACTCTTTCTCAAAAGGAATAACAAAAATTTTGCAGTATCCTTCATCTACTATGGTGGACCTCACCTAATACTAATTAAAACAGGAATTCTAGATATGGGGCACAGCAAGAGTATTATTTTAAAACTTCCTAATTCTAATGTGTCTCTAAGGTTAAGAATCACTGAATCAAAGTAAAGGGCATTAGTAATTTCCAACTCATTCCTTCTATTTGTTAGTTATTTTTAAATTAACTTCTCAAATATTTTCCTTCCTATTTTTGTATAATCACCATCCTGATCAAAATAAGCATTAACAGTGGAATGTTTGAACTTATTTTTACACACACAAACACACACAATGCTGCTAATCTATCCCCAGGAGACAGATTTAAGATGATTTTCCAGCATTTATGAAGAATTTCTGTTGATTTATGTCTTCTTTGCTTCCAGGTGTTTCTTATACATGATTTCATTCATTATCACTTTTCTAATTATTTAAGATGTTTACAAAAATATTAATCTGATCTGTCAGTCTCCTTTTTTGAAGAATATGATTAACCATCTCCTTGTTTCCAAATTCCATAACCTTTAAGTCAATACCATTTACTTTTCCAGTTCCGTCCCCCTCACTACTCATCAAGCACTTTTCATTTCAGCCATAATGAACTCTCTATTATCTCTTCACAAGGTTCAAATGTCTCTGTATGTTCATTTTCCCAGATCTGAATGTCCTGCATAGCTAAGACCTATGACTGCTGCATCAATAACAAGCATCTGTGATCTGTGCTTTAAAAGCCAACTCCAATGCTCTCTCCTTTGTGAAGACTTTTAATACCTACCATTCTAACAAAAACCAGAAAAATTTTTTCTTTCTTTTGCTCCTACAATTAGTGTGAAGTATTATTCTTTTTTTTAAGCTTTGTTTATTTATTCAAGGGGGAGGTGCAAAGGGTGAGGGAGAGTTTTAAGCAGACTGTATGCTGAGCATAAGAGCCTGACACAGGGCTAAATCTCATGACCCTGAGATCACAACCCGAGCCAAAACCAAGAGTCAGAGGCTTAAACAACTGTGCCACTCATGCACCCCAAGTATGAAATATTATTCTATTATAACACTCATCTCATCATATTCTAATAATTTTATATGTCTGTCTTTTTCCTACTGGAAACTCCAAAATAAAGAAATTGAGCCATTAATTTCTGTATGTGCATTACTTAGCAGAGTGCCATATACATAACTGGTGCCCAATCAATATTCTGCTGCCCAGACTTCTTAAAACATATCAAAACATAAAATAATAGTGCAGTGTAACTATGAAACCAATGATAAATTTTAATTGGCAGTTACAGTATTAAGAAATTGACTTTGGATATTTTAAGTACTGTGCCAATGAGTATATTACTAACTAATTACTTCACTTTTTCTGTGTTGTCCCAAATGTGAATCCAAATATCTGTGGGATTCCATATTTTTTTTTCATTTTATTTTATTTCTTTTCAGTGTCCCAGAATTCACTGCTTATGCACCACACTCAGTGCTCCATGCAATGCATGCCCTCCTTAATACCCACCACCAGACTCACCCAACCCCCCACCTCCTTCCCCTCCAAAACCCTCAGTTTGTTTCTCAGAGTCTCTCATGGTTTGTCTCCCCCTCCAATTTCCCTCAACTCACTTCTCCTCTCCATCTCCCAATGTCCTCTATGTTATTCCTTATGCTCCACAAGTAAGTGAAACCATATGATAACTGACTTTCTCTGCTTGACTTATTTCACTCAGCATAATCTCTTCCAGTCCCATCCATGTTGATACAAAAGTTGGGTATTCATCCTTTCTGATAGAGAATACTCCATTATATATATATCTTCGCTATTCATTCATCTGTTGAAGGGCATCTTGGTTCTTTCCACAGTTTGGCAACTGTAGCCATTGCTATGTACATTGGGGTATAGATGGCTCTTCTTTTCTCTACATTTGTATCTTTGGGGTAAATACCCAGTAGTGCAATTGCAGGGTCATAGGGGAGCTCTATTTTTTAATTTCTTAAGGAATCCCCACACTGTTTTCCAAATTGGCTGTACCAACTTGCATTCCCACCAACAGTGTAAGAGGATTCCCCTTTCTCCACATCCTCTCCAATACATGTTGTTCACTGTCTTGTTAATGTTGGCCATTCTAACTGGTGTAAGGTGGTATCTCACTGTGGTTTTTATTTGGATCCCCCTGATTGCTAATGATGATGAACATTTTTTCATATGTCTGTTAGCCATTTATATGTCTTTTTTGGAGAAGTGTCTGTTCATGTCTTCTGCCCATTTTTTGACATGATTATCTGTTTTGTGTGTGTTGAGTTTGAGAAGTTCTTTATAGATCCTGGATATCAGCCTTTTGTCTGTACTGTCATTTGCAAATATCTTCTCCCATTCCGTGGGTTGCTTCTTTGTTTTGTTGACTATTTCCTTTGCTGTGCAGAGGCTTTTGATCTTGATGAAGTCCCAGAAGTTCATTTTCGCTTTTGTTTCCTTTGCCTTTGGAAACATATCTTGAAAGTTGCTGTGGCTGATGTCGAAGAGGTTACTGCCTATGTTCTCCTCTATGATTTTGATAGATTCCTGCCTCTCGTTGAGGTGTTTTATCCATTTCAAGTTTATCTTTGTGTACAGTGTAAGAGAATGGTCGAGTATCATTCTTCTACACATAGCTGTCCAATTTTCCCAGAACCATTTATTGAAGAGACTATTTTTCCCACTGTATATTTTTACCTGCTTTGCTGAAGATTATTTGACCATGGAGTTGAGGGTCCATGTCTGGGCTCTCTACTCTGTTCCACTGGTCTATAATTCTTTAAACAAATGTAACAATTACAGTATATGTCCAGATCCTTCACTCACTATCCAGCAGGGTTTGGAAACAATTATCACTACTCTTTACCTCACACACTTTAGTAAGTTTTGGGCAAAAGACAATATGACTGGCCCAGAAAGGCATCCAGATGATCCACTCTTGCCTAGAAAATAGAAAGTGACAGATCTGAGAAATAGATCCAGGATAACTGCCTCCAGAGTCTATGATCTTAACTATGCTACTTCAGAGAACATATTTCCTTATCAGGGAGCTTTCCACTTACCAGTAAATTAAGTGAGATTAACTTCCTAAACAAAGAATAACAATAACTGATTTATTGAGTATTTACTATATGGATAGCATTATGCCAAGTATTTCCCTTGAAATATTTCTTTTAATGCTACAACAACCCAATGAAGAATTTATTTTTATCTCAATCTTATAGATGAGAGCTCCAAGAATACTTACATATAACTAATCCTGATGAGGACACTTACAGCCTTGGGCTTATTTCTATACAAGTTCCTAAGCCAGTACTACCAGTTTCACAGGGACATAAAAGTAAGTCGCTTTCCTCCAACCAGGATAGCCAGTGACATATAATGGCCAGTGACAACAGCCCCTAGATTCCCAAACTCAGCCTCCTCTTCTTGCAAACTAAACCTGGAAATTACTGATCCTACCTCACTTGTCCCCTCCCATCTACCCTCTCCTCTCTCTATCCTCTCCTCTCCTGTTCTAGTCCCCACTTTGATCAATCTTAATCATTAATATGTATTAGAGGACAAAAATGATATAGTTCCTCCCTCGCAGGACTTATAAATTGGCAAAGAACAAAAATACAAATGTAATAAAAAGATACAAGGTAATGCAGCATCTTAGGAAGAAACCAAACTAATTTTTGCAGTGGGAATACCTTCTTTTGGTATTTAAGGTGAGGTCTGAGATATAAAAGGCAAAGAGAGGAAGAAGATAAAGTTTGACTCTAACAAAAATCAAAATATCGACATCTTAATATGAAAACTTACTAGTCAGTTACAAAGCAATTCAAACATAAGCAATCTAAGTCTAATCTATTGGCTTCATAGGACTAGGAACTCAGTCTTCTTCTCTTTTGTTGTTCTGCCTTACTCAACAAGCAGCTTCCATCTTATTGTCGAAGATGACTGTTCCATCTCCCAAGTCTAGTTTCCACCCATAGGCAATAAATTGGAAGAGAGAAGAATTGGAAGACATGCTCCTCACCCTTTAAGAGCATCACCTGGAAACTGTACACATCACTTCTTCTCATGTCCTACAGTCTAGTCACAAGACCATGACGAGCTACAAGGAATTCTGGGAAATAAAGCATTTAGCTGGGCAGCCATGCTAAAAACCTTGTACTAAATAAAACTCTAGCATTCTATTAATAAAGAAGAAGCAGAAAGATGCAATCTACAGAATATGAAAAGTCCTTGACAAAAGAAAGAACATAGTGAATCCTGGGAACTAAGAAAAGCCCAGTAAGAGATAAATCATAGGTATAATGATAATACAGCAAGCAGAGGAAGACAATGAAAAAATATCATAGAAGTGATCCTAGCTCTCAATTTCTAAATTCTAAGTTCTCTGGTTTGAAATTTCAATTTCTTCCAGTCTTGAAGTCCAGCCCTGAATCCCTGTCCCAACCAGCTACCTTCATGAAAAATGTCTTGCCTCAACCCCATTCTATCAACTAAGCTCCACTTTATCAATAAATCATCAGTTTTATAACCTATTTGTTCATCTGATATCCCTGGACCTCACTCTCTTTTTCTGGCCCTCCAGAGCTGCCTAATCCACCTTATTGAGAAGGTTTTCCAAGAAACTGTGACTTGCCAAAAAAAAAAAAAAGGTTATTATTCACACATTATTTCACGTGAGTTACTCTGGTTCAATTATCTATAACAGGGCAATCATTGTAGAGTTGCAAATAACTTTGTTATCATCCACATTTTACCATCCCATTGTGTGAGATCAAGAATCTCAATAAAGTTTTTTTTTTTAATTAAAAAAAAAGAGTCACTGTAGAGCACTCTATCTCCAGGCTCATGCCTCTCTCCTAAAGGTATGTTCTAGTTGCTGCTAAACTTTTAAAGCTAGAGTTGAGTGACTCTAAGGAAACATAAAATTTACCAAAAGATCCGTCAGGTAATCCAGACTGAAAGAATCAGAAATGACATTCAGGTCAGACTTAATATTTTGAAAAAAGAAAGTTATCCATAGTTCCTCAACATAGTAATAATCAGTATTAAGTTTTTGAGCTCTTTACTAAGCACACCTTTTTTTTCAACATAAGTAAAATTATATCTCAAGTAGATTTTTGTATCCAGATTCTTAGAAACATTTTTTAAAGATTCTGAAAAATCTTTGAAGTCTACATAATATTAATATCTTTTTATATACCATAACCTGTTAATCTGTTTCCTGATTACTGGACATTGGTGAAGTTTTGGTGTTTTTATTGAAATTCATAATCTAATAACCAACCATCTTTGGATATAAATTTGCATAAATGTTCCTGATTTTCTTTGGAACTGTTGGGTCTAAATATGTGATAAATTTCATTTTTAAAGGTTTTCTCACTTTATGCATATATGAGCTGTATATAAAAGTGAATTTCTCACTATGAGTTCATCACTATTTTTAAAATAGTTTCTAATTAGATGTGTAAAAAATAATATCTTATGGTCTTAATTTGTATATTTTATTTTTCGTATATTTTGGTAAAAATATATTTTGTATGTTTTTTTATTTGTATATTTTGGTAAAAAAGTCAGGCTTTTGGAGAGTTCATATATTTAAGAGATAAATACATGTTTTATCTATCAGGCGTAGATTTGGTCCCATCTGTTTGGCTGGACCTCAAGGGGATGGGGTTTTTATTGTTCTGAAAGGTCTCTATGTTATCATCTTCTATTGTAAATATTTATACATCTGTAATTTCTACTTTAATTGCATTTATAGTACTCTTTGAAACTATTAAATACTCTGTGGTCAAACCTAAGAATTTTCACCTTTGTGATTTCTTCTACTTCCTTTAGCAAATCCTTTTCATCTGGACATAAGTATTCACCCATATTCCCTCTAGAGTTTGTAACTGTTTCCTTTTTAACATCTAACTCACATATATTTGCAATTTACTTTCAGTGAAAATAGAACTTTATTTTTTTCATCCATTCAAATTTCAGTTTCCCTTTAGCTAGGGTTAAAATTCTAAACATATGTGAGCAGTGAGAAAGTAATTGCCTCAAAATCATGAAACAATATAAACTAGAATTTGAAAATGATGGCATAAGCTAGGGCCAAGGCAAGTAGCTTAAAAATCTCCCCATGAAACTTGACCATTGCCTCATAGGTCAACCGTTGCCTTGGGCTGGGCTTTTAGGTTTTGTTTTGTTTTTTAATCCAGACATCCCCCCCCAAGGAGATCACAAAAGAGCAGTTTTATTTGAGAACAACATATTCTATATATTTGAACCCATTTTAAGATGTAGGAATCTGAACTACCTCACAACATTGCTTCAACCGTCTAATTCACTTAATATGTAAAGACAGCCTTGGAACAGCACCTGTCTTTCAGTCTATCCCAGTGGCATGACAAGCTAAAGCTGACCTTTTTATTGCAATTCCTTCAGGGCATGATTTTACAATAACAAAATAAAGGAATAAAAATCACAGAGAAATCAATTTTTCTATACTCATATTCCATAAGTATTATACATACTGCAAAATGATGCCTAAAATACATTCAGGAAAGAAATCACATAAGTGATTCTTAACCTAGAAAGAAAGAAAACTATCAATAAAGGGGAGCATTCTCTTATTTTTTAAGTCATGTTATTTTATAATGACAACCTCAAAATTCCAGTAATGTCTTTAGTGGAGTAAAAGAGTGGCCAGTCTTAGATGGAGTTCCTTAAGTACAGCCTGTATAGGAGATTCTTATAAAAGTAAATTACTGGGTGCCTGGGTGGTTCAGTCAGTTGAGCGGCTGCCTCTCCCTCTGACTGCTGCTCTGCCTACTTGTTCTCTTTATCTCTCTGTCAAATAAATAAATAAAATCTTTTAAAAAAAGTAATTTACTGATGGAGGTCAGGAAATGGAGATTGAAGGATGCAGGATAGGGCAGGAGAGGGAAACTAAGCTAGGAGGTGCTCTCAGCTGGCAAAAGCTTCAGGCATCAGATCCCATAGGCAGTTCAGGAGCATTAATTTCACCATAGAGAGGCTACCTCCTTGAGACAAGAAAGCCAGTCTTCTATCCCACGAATATAGTTAGTCATTGGCTCTTGGCTAGGTGGCAGTTTTTTTTTTAAATTTTTTATTTTTTTATAAACATATAATGTAACACCACCACCTTCTCCCAACACCCCTCCCCCCAACCCCCTCAGTTTGTTTTATGATATTAAGAGTCTTTTTTGGTTTGTCCCCCTCCCAATCCCATCTTGTTTCATTTATTCTTTTCCTACCCACTTAACCCCCCCCATTGCATCTCCACTTCCTCATATCAGGGAGATCATATGATAGTTGTCTTTCTCCAATTGACTTAGTTCGCTAAGCATGATACCCTCTAGTTCCATCCATGTCATTGCAAATGGCAAGATTTCATTTCTTTTGATGGCTGCATGGTATTCCATTGTATATATATACCACCTCTTCTTTATCCATTCATCTGTTAATGGACATCTAGGTTCTCTCCATAGTTTGGCTATTGTGGACATTGCTGTTTAAACATTTGGGTGCACATACCCCTTTGGATCACTACATTTGTATCTTTAGGGTAAATACCAAGTAGTGCAATTGCTGGGTCATAAGGTAGCTCTATTTTCAACTTTTTGAGGAACCTCCATGCTGTTTTCCAGAGTGGTTGCACCAGCTTGCATTCTAGATGGCAGCTTTGAGCCCTAAAACTCTCGCCCACATATGTAGTAGCCACAAAAACGGTATCTACTACAGCACCCCATTGCTGCTACCACACTCACCAAGCTGTACTCACTCTTCCTGGAATGTCCTCCCTATCCAAACTCCAAAGTTACCTCGTAAGTGAAGTATTTTCCAGCCTTCCACCCAGATACCTAAATCATTGCTCTTTTGTGTATATGTTCTCACAACCCTCTTTCTTCTACTGTAATATTTATCACATATTGTAACAATTATTTTACATGTCTTTTTCTTTCCTCCTGGAAACTCCTCAAAGAAAGAAATTGTGACATTAATTTCACTATGCCCCAATACTTGGCAGAGTGCATAATACAGAACTGGAGTTCAATAACTGCTGGCAATCCAAAGATCTAAAAATATGACCAAATTTTAAATTATAATGCTGCATAATGGGTATCCAACAATCAAATTTAGGCCACAGCCAATAGAGCAGAACTTGCTGTATTCCTTAAGTACATGGATTCCTTTGGATTCCTTAAGTACCTGAGTGTCAGTTGTGGTCAGACTTTAGTATTTGCCTATCTTAGTTATTTCTCTGTCACCAGACTGAGAACTCATCAGTAGGATTTTCAACCATCTTCTTAAACTAATGTACCAGCTACACTATCTAAGAGCTCTCATAGACAAACCAGCAAGTATGGAAAATAGTCCCCGTTACTCCATATCCAATGGCTCAATTCTTCATCGAAAAATTTCATGAGAAATTCAGAATGCTAATTAGCTAGCCATCACTGTAAAATAAACCTTCTCAAAACTCAATAGCTTAAAACAAAAATCATTCTTTCTCATGCATAGGCATTGAACTACAGGTAGGAGGATCTAGGTCTGTTTTGGTTAGGAGCCTTTGCTTCAAACTGCTTTCTCAGCTATTTATTGTGGGTCAAGCCCATGGATTCTCTATCTATGTTCTTCATTTACCTTGTAAAGTTTAAGGAAATAAGGCTTCCTTATGAGTGTGATGAGATCTACAAAGTAGTACAGTGTCCTTGGGGGAAATGCTTCATTAGTTTGGGGAGTCAGAGAATCTTTCCTAAGGAATTGGTTTTTCAGCTGAGACCTGAGAGGCAAGTACCCATAGCAAGACAAAAAGAGAGAGGAATAGTAGACAAGAGATATCTGATAGACGGATATGGCTGAACTGCTATAATAAAGGCCAAAATAACAGTGGCTTAGTTAAAATTAAAGTTCATTTCTCAATCATGCAAAAGTTTGAGTGAAAAAGCTCTAGGCCATTATGAAGGCTCCATGGCACCAGGAATCAAGGTTCTTCAGTCATCTTCAACATGCAGCTTCCATTCAAGAAATAAAGATGGCTGTTTCAGTTGTGTCAGTACCTCCACAAGGCCACAGCAGTCCAAAAATCTGGTGAATGCTGTGTGTCAGAGCTGATATCCTAGGTACAGGGGATCCTTTGCCATTGTTTCATGTTGCTCAATATTAAACTGTGAAGTACAGAAACTTTCTGCTTCAACCAAACAGACTTCATGTAGAAACGTGTTATGTATTTCTTCTCCTTCTAATATTTCATTTCTTATTTATGATGTCATAATGTGAAATGGGGTTATATTCAGGAAGTACAGTTCTCCTAGAATATAAACATACTCCCAACTTCTAGGTTTTATTCATCATTTGAAAATCTTGGGGACATCAAATGGTAACTTGACCATATATATATCTCTAGCCCAACTTATTGTAGATAAGATAACAATACCCCTAGGCCATCTCCATGCCATTTATTGCCTTCACTGCTCTCATCACTATTTGAAATTATTATGTTCATTTCTTTACTCATTTGCCACCAGAAAGTAAGTGCCATGAAGCATAAATCTTTCTTACCTTGTTCACCACTATATGCCAAATGCCTTAGATTGTGCCAGACATAAATGTGCATTTAACAATTATTTTGTTCAATGAATGGAGGATAAATGAATGAATGAATGGCACCCAGGAGCTTACCCATATGGGGTACAAGTACTCAGAGAAAGAGTTATGAACTGGAAAGGTGTTCCAAAATTATCTAATTTATATATTTAAATTAGACAAAGTAGATCTCCAAAATTCAGAGCAATTGACTTAGAATTATAAAAAGAATAAATAAATTAATTACTCCCTCATATTTCATACTCATTTGCTTAAAATCAAGGATTATAAAGAAAATTTCATCTCCACCCTTGTATCTCTCTCCTAAAGAAATGTACTTGGCAAACTCCTGACTATAAAATCAGTAAGTCTTGGAGATATAATGCACAGCAAGGACTATAGTTAATAGTGCTGTTATTGTATATTTGAAAGTTACTAACAGAATAAATCTTGAAAGTCTTTGTAACAAGAAAAAAAATAGATAACTATATATACTGATGGATGTTACCTAGGCTTATTGTGTTGATCATTTCACAATATATACAAATATGATATCATTATATTATAAACCTAAAACAAGTATAATGTTATATGTGAGTGTATCTAAATTTTTCAATATAATAAATGTACTTGTTCCTTCCCAGCTCAGAACTTAAACTGGGTGACTCAGAGGAAATAAGAAGATACAGATAAGTGGAAAGATTTTCCATGCTCATGGATTGGAGGAATTAATCTTGTTAAAATGTGCGTACTACCCAGTCTACAAATTCAATGCAACCCCGATCAAAATTTCAATAGCATTTTTCGCATAGTACAATCTTAAAATTTGCATGGAATCAGAAAAGACCCTGAACAGTGAAAAACAATCTTGATAAAGAAGAAAGAGGCATCCTACTCTCCGATTTCAAACTATATTACAAAGCTATCATAATCAGAACAGTATCACACTGGCATAAAAACAGACACATAGATCAATGGAATAGAATAGAGAGCCCAGAAATAAACCCACACTTATATAGCCAAAAATCTACAACAAAGGAGCCAAGAATATGCAATGGGGAAGAACAGTCTCTTAAATACTGTTGGGAAAACTGGACAGCAAAAGAATGAAACTATTTTACAACATACACAGAAACTAATTCAAAATGAATTAAAGACTTGAATGTAAGACTTGAAACCATAAAATTCCTAGAAGAAAACAGTGGTAAGCTCCTTGACATTAGTCTTGGTGATGATTTTTTGGATCTGACTCTAAAAGCGAAGGCAACAAAATAAAAAATAAACAAGTAGGACTACATCAAACAAAAAAGCTTCTGCACAACAAAGGAAACCATAAATAAAATAAGAAAGCAACCTACTAAATAGAAAGTATTTGCAAATCATACATCTAACAAGGGGATAATATTCAAAACATATAAAAATTCATACAACTCAATACCAAACAAACAAACAAGCAAACCAAAAAACAGTTAAAAAATGGCCAGGAGATATGACTAGACATTTTTCTAAAGACATACAGATGGCCAAAAGAGAGAGAGAGAGAGAGAGAGATGAATGAAAAGGTGCTCAACATCACTAATGGACAGGGAAATGCAAATGTTGGTTTACAAACTGGCTCCCATACACAGAGGGCAAGGTGAGACTGAAGAAACTGAGAAATTGACTGGCCACTCCAGACTGATAGGTGAGTTTTAATAAACTTACAGAAGGGTCTTGTCTTAGACAGCCACAAGACACAAACCAGTAGGTCTCCACATCTGCCCACCAGAATCTTAAAAGTTTAAAAATTTTTTTTTAATTTATTTGTCAGAGAGAGAGCAAGCACAGGCAGACAGAGTGGCAGGCAGAGGCAGAGGGAGAAGCAGGCTCCCTGGTGAGCAAGGAGCCCGATGTGGGACTCAATCCCAGGACGCTGGGATCATGACCTGAGCCGAAGGCAGCTGCTTAACCAACTGAGCCACACAGGCGTCCCTTAAAAGTTTATATAGAAGCCTTAACTGGGTTCAGTCATGTATTCAGTCCAGATGGTCTCAGCAACACATTACTCTCTCAAGGCTTGTGTTCTTAAAACAGCCCCTAGCATGGGAATGGTGGGTAAATGCACATTCCGAGGACAGGGGAGAATTAAGAAGCCTTGGATTGCCCAGGTCCAGCTTACAGGTCAACTAGCAGTCATGTCCTCTCAATAACCCTCTCCATCACTACACCCATCCTGCTGGCTCTTATAATCTTACATTCTCCCTTCTTTGGCAGTGTGTCCTAAGTGGTCAGCAAAGGGTTTCACTAGGATGGAGGTAGCTCATTTGGCATCTATCTGATTCCAGACAGATGTCAAATGAGGCACATACCATAGGAACAATAAGGGCATATGCAAGAGAAAACACAGATCAAGATAATGATTCCCAAAATGACTAAATATTTTTTTCTACTAGGAGGTTCATGATTATTCTAACCATTAATTTATTAAGTCCCCTGGGCTGAGCGTTGGATCATTCAGGATGTTCACTTGTGTTCTTGGGTGACCTAGGAAAGATGATACATTAACAGATTCATCAGGTATGAACACACATTCTGTTTGGATAATGGCACAGGTACCTCCTTTTGAGGCAATAATAATGTCCAAGGACACTCTGTTTTGGAAGACAGCTTTTCTCAGAGACATTTCAGTATTAAATAAGAACAGGCTTTGTTGGCTATCATTTAAGGCTTGCTAAGTGAATTTAGTAAAGGCTTCCATGTGTGCTATACTGTTCTTTAGGCCAATGAATGGAACAAAGATGGCAGCCGAATGTTGTACCAGTGGAAAACAGAACATGCCCATCTAGCCTTGAAGAGAGGGAGGTTAGCAGCTATAGGAACTTGACCTAGTTGTACATACAATACATGTTGGTTGGGAGAGGGAATCCTGTCTGAAGAGATGGACTGGGGGTGGGATATGCCAGACCATAACTCCCACCTTCTCCCCTTTCAATAGTGTGTTTTCCATTCCAAGAATTTCAACAGGTTCAGCTTGCATCAGGACAATGAAATCCCAATGGAGATGAGTACTTTCCCTTAATCCAGGATTGCAAATGAACTCACGCAACAGTCAGGAAAGGAAACCATAAGACCTCACTTTACTCCACTTATTTAACATGTATTAATTTGTATGAGGCTCATATCATCAGTATTGTCTTCAGTGAAGAAAAAGAACAGTAAGTGTGCCCCTGCAGAAAATAACAGGATACTTGATAAAAAATACTTATGCTTCCACTAAACATTTCCATTTAGCTAAACAAGTTTTTTAAAAAATATTTTATTTATTTATTTATTTATTTGACAGAGAGAGAAAGATCACAAGTAGGCAGAGGCAGGTGGAAGGGGGCAGGGGGATGGGGAGGAAAAAGCAGGCTCCCTGCTGAGCAGAGAGCCTGACATGAGGCTTGATGCCAGGACCCTGAGATCATTTCCTGAGCCAAAGGCAGAGGCTTAATCCACTGAGCCACCCAGGTGCCCCAAGTTTTTTTTAATATGCATGTCTTGTGGGACAAAAAAAAATTCCATACTGACTTGTTACTATTGGGTTTTTCCTCTCAGTATTTTGCTTTCCTCTCATTCAAGCAAAGAATTAGAGTCAAATAGAATGATATACAGCAAAACAATAACAAAAACAGAAAAAAAAAACCTAATTTTTCTCTCAGGCTTTTCCAAAAAGCCTAAGTCCCAGATAGATCAGGAATTTTGAGTTGTGTCATAGACAGAATAATGACCACCAAAATATGCCCATGTTCTAACCACTAGAACCTGTGAATATGTTCCCTTACATGGCAAAAGGGATTTTGCAAATGCTATTACATTAAGGATCTTCAGATGGGGAGATTACTCCGGATTATCCAGGTGGGCCCAAGGAATTCTTGAGGGTACTTAGAAGTGAAAAAGGGATATGGGAACCTAGGAACCAGGAAAAGATGAATGTAGAGTTAAAATAATGTGATTGCTGGTTGCAGGACACGAGCTAAAGACAGCCTCTAGAAACTGGAAAAGGAAAGGAAACAAATTCTTCCTAAGAGGTCCCAGAATGAACACAGACCTGCGAACACCTTGATTTTAGCCCAGAACTGTAAAAGATAAATGTGTGTTGTTTTAAGACATTAATGTTGTGGTCATTTGTTACAACAACAACAAGAAAAACTAACATAAGTTATCAACAAAATATTTTGGGCAAAACACAGAGAGAGAAGATCACTTAACCCCTATACGCAGCCCAATACAAAATAAGAAAGTAGTTTCCCTGACGGGTTCTGGGACGGGGGAGAAGGGGAACAGGGTAAATTTCCTCCCCAAACTCTATAGCAGTTCTATGTGAAATATCGCAAAGACCTGGAAGAGTTTTGCCAATATGGTATATCCATAACAGTCATATTTTAACTACCCAGAGATACTAAATAGTAAGTGGAGTCAGGAGAGTATGTTACTCTGTGGATGAGTTTTTAATCTGCAGTTCATAACTGCCTCATAAGTATTCCTTGATTCTACACCATAGATGTTTTCTTAGCATATAGTAGATACACACAAAAAGGTATTTCTGTAAATAATTCATTAAAGTGTAAATCAATTTTGAAATAAAATAACAATTAAATGAACAAAATAATTGCTTTACAAATAAAATCCCTGAATTGACTTTGGAATATAGCCTACAAATTTTGCTAGAAGAAAAATGCACCATGCTTCCAGTGAAAAATTATTTTCCCATTCTAATAACATCTTGATTGCTCTCTCTAGATTTTTCCCTGAATTCTACACATCACTAGCTGTGAAAAACACAAGAGGATGTATTATTTAAATGCATATCATTTAATATTGAGTTCAATAAAGAAGTTTATCTCATAGTTTCTACACTATATATTTTGATCTGTTTTAATACATGAGCCACTAAAAGGAAACCAGAAAACTTGAGTTAAATCCTATTTATCAATTTTACAAATTGTATATATTTAAGCATTTTACCGCCCCCTTGTATACCTCAAAGATAAATGGAACAAATATCTGCCTCTGTTTATTTTTTCATGAAGATGTTATAGCACAAATAAGTATAACCCAAGTTCTTTAACCTTGACCAGCCTGTGGGTATAAGCAAAAACAAATTAATAGTGGTAACCTGGATTTTATTTGTTCATTTCTCCCAACTCCATTATATAAATAACCTTAGTCCCTGCCTCCTTTAAATCCCCAAAGCTCTCACACATTTGTAAACGAATATCTTATAATCTGCTCTGCCTTTTGCATAGTGTTGTCCTCTATCTCAAAGCCAGTTAGCTGACACTGTCTCTGAATGCTGGGAGCAGAAGTGCTGCCTGTGACTCTACAGTTGAATATGCTGGGGTGCAGGGAGACACACAAACATGCTAGCAATCTCATTTAATGTTCATGACCGCCAGCTGTACATGACACACCGACATCAGAAACAGGTCATATTTTAACATCTTATCTTCTTCCACAACAACACATCCATCAATAATTATGGCAGAGAACAAATATATGTTATGGAATAACTAAAAACTGAATTCTCAAAAAAAAACTATAACAACTCACAATTTGAACTCTGTTCCACTGTTGCAACTTATAAACATTTAAAAACTCCAAATGCTCACATAGAAATGACAATATTGAAATAACTCAAGTACTGCTGTTTTATTTTTTATTTATTGTTTATTTTATTATTGTTTATTTTATTTATTTTATTTTATTTATTGTTTATTTTCAATTTACTGTTAACCTTGGGAATATATACAGAGGCGAATTCACCTGAAGCAAGAGCAAATGATTATAAACCATTTTAAATTACAAAAGAAACCACTGAAGGTAAGTCTGTATTGGAGCTCAGAGGCCAATTTTTTAAATAGTAATTCCCCAAAATAACTCAACAGAATACAATATTTATTAAGGAATAAGGACATTAGCAATGCAGCACATTTTCATGTGCTAAATTGAAGCTATTAAAACTCAAGAATAATTATAGCAACCATTAAAATTAGAACTCAGATTGATAAAACTTTAGTTTCAGGGAGTACAGTACCACTGACATTGTTTAAATTTGCCTACATGTGATGATAATAGATGACAGAACAATTTTTTTGTTTTGGTTTGGTTTTTAGTGTTTTGTTTTTCATTTTATTTTAATTTTCAGTGTTCCAAACTTTATTGCTTATGCACCACACCCAGTGCTCCATGCAATACGTGCCCTCCATAATACCCACCAGCAGGCTCACCCAACTCCCTACCCACTCCCCTCCAAAACCCTGTTTGTTTCTCAGAGTCCACAGTCTCTCATGGTTTGTCTCCCCCTCCAATTTCCCCCAACTCACTTCTCTCCATCTCCCAATGTCCTCCGTGTTATTCCTTATGCTCCACAAGTAAGTGAAACCATATGATAATTGACTCTCTCGACTTGACTTATTTCACTCGGCATAACAGATCAATTTTAATTTAAAATTTTAACAAAAATCTTAAATTTTTATTTAAACTTTTAATTTACTTGCATTGAAATTTAATTATCGATTAAATTTTGTTTGGAACTTAAGATTTAAAATTATTTAAAATAATAATAATTTAAAATTATTTTAAAATTTTCTACAGAAAATTCATGGCTTACCGTCTCTACCCAGAGTAAACAGTTCTCATTCTTCTCACCCTTGCCCGCTACTGATGACCACTAACTTCAGCCTAGTCAAAAATGACTATTTTATATTTTCCTTTCCTCCCAAACCTCCATTGTCTCATTTTTCTCTTAACTTTTAGCTGATTTTGATGTATTGTAATTCCCTGAGAAAACAGAAGCCAGCATAAGAGAACTTCATCTTCCTACTATAAAATCAACCAACCCTCCATTATCAGTACTCATATTCTCAAGTTTCTTTATTTTTAAAATAAATGAATTCCAATTCCTTAATTTACATACTGTATCTTTCCCCTCTTACTCAAGAATTTTCAATTCTCCTACTCAAGAATTTTGCTCTTGCAATTATCCTTCTCCTGAAATCAAGTTTTTTCCTCTCATTTAAATCTTTTCCACCAGCAAATCAGTTTGTCATATCTGATAGTAAAAGAAAAAAAAAAACAAAACATAATCTCGTATTCCTTTCCACGGCTTCTCTATTTCCTTTCTCCAATTTGTTACGTAACCCCTTGAAAAACATTTGTATATACCCACTACCATGCCTCCTATCCCTATTTGAACTCACTCCAGACATTATTGCCATAACCCCACTACACCCACTCTTGTCAAGCCATCAACAACCTCCATCTGATCAAATCCCATAGCAACTTTCAGTCTTCATCCCCTATAAAGAGCATGTAACATGGTTAGATAATCTCTCCTTTCTGAACTTTTTTTTCACTTGTCTTCTGGTATTCTACTCTCTTCTAGTTTCCTCTCACCTCATAAGCTAATTATCCTCAACCACCTTGCAGATTTACCTCCTCTTCCCAACCTCGAATGTTGAAATGCCTGATTTTTTCAGGATTCCCTCAACTAGCCTCCCTGTGCCCATTTAGCAGTCTACCAGTGAGTGATTTGAACTTCTTGACTCCAAGCCTCTAACTCTCCCCTTTAGTTCTCCCTGTGAGGTGGGTTATCAGCTGCTTCCTGCAGTGGTCTACTCTAGGGTTTCTTTGTGTTCCCATTTTTGCTAGGTCAGCCCCAATATGTGTATAATTAGTTGCCTAAATTATATCTCCTCTGTTGAAATACCTAGTTCCTGTTTTCCTAATGAGACCCTTTTAACAGTGATACCATCAAGTTTTATCAGTATAAATAGCATCTACACACTATATCTCCAGGTTCTTTATCTCTATGGAGCTCCAAATTCATATACCCAACTGCCTACTTTAATGGCTAATAAACACCAAAAATTTAACAGCTCCCAAACAGAACGTTGACTTTTCTCCTAAAACCTGCTTCTCCTCTAATCTTCCCACCTCTGTAAATGATACCACAATTTACCCAGTAGCTCAGGACAAAAGCAAGAAGCCACTTTTAATTTTTCTTAATTTTCCTTACATCTAATCCACGAATAAGATTTGTGGTTCTACCATCAAAATGCATTCAAAATCTCACCAATTATTACCATATCCATGACTTCCATATAGTGCAATCCACCATCATCTCTTGTCTTAAAATTACTTCATTCTGAAATGATCTGGTTACTTCCACTTTTGCTACCATATGGCTTATTCTTTACAGAAGAGTAAATGAAAATGTAACTCATAGCAGGTCATTCTCCTACTCAAAACATCCTGATGGCTTCCAGTAGTAATTTGAGCCAAATCCAAAATCCTTAATATTTCTCATAGACACTTATAATGTCTCCAAACTTTTTTTTTAAGATTTTATTTATTTATTTGACAGAGATAGAGATCACAAGTAGGCAGAGAGGCAGGCAGAGAGAGAGGGGGAAGCAGGTTCCCTGCTGAGCAGAGAGCCCAATGCGGGGCTCGATCCCAGGGCCCTGGGATCATGACCTGAGCCGAAGGCAGAAGCTTAACCCACTGAGCCACCCAGGCGCCCCTCCAAACTTCTTTCCAAGCACTTTCCAATTTGTTCTCTCCACTTAAGACACACTAGCCCCAGTGCTGTTCTTTGAACACAGTAATAAAACTCTGCCCTCAGTACCTCTATATTTACTAGTCTATATCTGAAATACCCTTTGGCCTGACTCACTCCCTTTATGAGAGCTCTACTCAAAGATCAGTAAGGAGAGACATTTATGCATTTTTTCTGTCCTATATATCAATACCACTCTTTCCTGTCACCTCTACTTCTTTATTCTACTTCATTTTTCTTCCTAGCTTTTATCCTTACCAGACTTACTATAAGACACTTATTTCCTTGTTATTTCTTTGTTGCCCTTCTTCACTGCAACTTTAGTGGGACTAAAGACCTTAACGTACTCACTTCTTTATCCTTAGCACTAGAAGAGTGTCCACATATATTATTTTCTCAATCTAAATTGTTAATGAAGTGAGAAAAGGAAAGAAGGAAGGAAAAGAAGGGAGGGCATGAAGTTTGCCATATTAATTGGCTCTTATTTTCATGAATGATTGTGTAGCATGCAGTCCTGTTTAATAGCATTTTACCTATGGTAGAACATCTTTTAGAGTTGATCCTCTCAAACCCTGCTACTGCTTTATCAACTAAGTTTATGTAATATACCAAATCCTTTGTTGTTATTTCAATATCTTCACAGCATCCTCATCAATGAATTACGTTTCAAGAAATATCTCTGCTCACCCACTAGAAGCAATTCCTCATCTGTTCAAATTTTATTTTGAGTTTGTGGCAATTCTTCAGGCTCCACTTCTGCTTCTAGTTCTCTCACTATTTCTACTGTATCTGCAGTTACTTCACTGAAGTCTTAAACCCCTCAATGTCATCCATGAGGGTTAAAATCATCATCTTCCAAATTCTTGTTACTGTTGACATTTTTACCTCTTCCCAAGAATCATGAATGTTTTTAATTTATATCTAGAATGGTGAATCCTTTTCACAAGGTTTTCATTTACTTTGCCCAAATCAATCAGAGAAATTACTATCTATGGCAGCTATAGCCTTACCAAATGTATTTCTTAATACATTTATGTATATCTTAATAAGACTTGAAAATCAAAATGACTCCTGATCTATGGGCTGCAGAATGGATGTTGTATTAGCAGGCACAAAAACAACATTAATCTCCCTGTATATCCCCACTAGCACTCAAAAGACAGCATTTTTTAGCAATAAATTATTTTAAATTAAGGTATGTATCTTTTTTTAGTCATATGCTGTTGCACATTTAATAGACTACAGTATAATATAAACATACTTTTTTATGCACTGGGAAATCAGAAAAATAATTTGACTCACTATTATAATATTCACTTTATTGTGGTAGTCTACAACTGAACTTGCAATATCTCTGAGGTAGGCCTATAAAATTACTTTGCATTTTATAGAATTTTATATAAATAAAATCACGAGCCATGACTTACTTAACCTATAATAGTCAAAAATAAATCTTGAGATTCATCTACTGTGCTATATTTATCTATAAATCATTCCTTCTTATTACTGTAGTATCATTTGATATTTACATTTTACTATTATTCAAATCCATTACATAGATACATCACAATTTATTTATCCCCTCCCCTGTTGGTAGATATGTGGGTTCTTTTCAGGTTTCAGTTATTTTGAATAAAATGCCATAAATATTTATATAAAAGTCTTATTGTGCTTTATTTTCTTTTGGATAAATACCTAGGAAAAGAATGTTTAGTTCAAATAGTAAGTGAAATGTAAATTATAAGAAGAACCTTCAAACTGTATACCAAAGTTATTATATCATTTTATATTCCCAGCATCAGTGTTTGATAGTTGATTCCCTTTGCATCTTTTATAGCTATATATATTTACCATTTTGAATATTCTTCATTTATTTGTATAAATTCCGAGTTCCCTCTGGTGTCTTTTTCCTTCTACCTATGAAGCACATTTTAGAATTTCTTATAATGCAAATCTAATGCATTTCTTATAGTGAAATTCTGAGTTAAACTCTTCCAGTGTGTATATATATGAAGCTGTCTATTTTGCCTTTGCTTTCAAAGATATTTTTGATGAGTGTATCAATCTAGGTTGATAGGAGTCTTTTTTTCTTTCAATACTTTAAAGATGTCACTCCATTGTCTTCTACCTTGCATTATTTTTGACAGTCATTATCATTCATTTCTCTTTACATAATGTGTTTTCCTCTGGTTACTCTTTAGATTTCATTCAATCACTACTTTTTTTTTTTCAATCACTACTTTTAAGCAGCTTAATTATAATCTTTCTGGGGTAATTTTCTTTATGTTTCTTGTGTTTGGGGTTTGTTGAATTTACTGGATCTATAGGCTCATAGTTTTTATCAGTATTCAGTTTCAAAATAAAATTTTCAGTCATTATTTCCACGAATATTTTTTCTATCTTGGCCTCTTTCTCCTCTCCTTTGGGTATTCTAATTTCCCATATAGTATGCCAACTTAAGTTGTTCTGTTGCTCATTGATGTTTTGTCCATTTTTTCAGTCTTTTTTCTCTGTGTTAAATAGTTTCTGTTGTGATGTCTTCACATTCATTAATCTTTTCTTCTGTAGTATCTAATCTGTCGATCCAACCCAATGTATATATCTCAAACCATGTAATTTTTTGTCTCTTATAAGTTTTATTGGAGCCATTTTACATATTATTTTTGTTTCCTTAACAAGCTCATGCTTTCCTTTACCTTCTTGAATGTATAAAACAGAACTGCAATATGGTTTTAAATTATTACCCATTAATTTTATCATGTAAATCACTTCTGGGTCTGTTTCTACTGATTGATATTTCTCTTCATGATGGGTCATCTTTTTCTCCTTCTTTGCAAGCCAGATATTGTGAATTTTACATTGTTGGTGACTAGGTACTCTAAATATTTTTGAGTTTTACTCAATGAAAAGTTGAGTTATTTGG
The DNA here is from genome assembly GCA_003697995.1 of Taxidea taxus jeffersonii. Taxonomy (NCBI): domain Eukaryota; kingdom Metazoa; phylum Chordata; class Mammalia; order Carnivora; family Mustelidae; genus Taxidea; species Taxidea taxus. Next base: position 22,128 of record ML107241.1, read on the forward strand.
AAAATTTTATCCCTTTGAGGCTCAATTTTAGGCTTTATTAATCAGGAACAGTACAGCTTTTGGTGCAGGGCTAATTTGGCCCCACTACTGAGGTATGACCCTTCTGAGTACTCTAACTAATGGCTATGTATTTTTACTGGGTAGGAACATAAACCAAATGTCTGTGACCTCTGGGAGTGTTCCACTAGCTCTTTTCCAGTGGTTCTTTTCTAGTGTTGGGTAATTTCCTCACACATATGCAATGCTTGATACTCAGCTGAACACAGGGAGAATAAATCTTTTGAAGATGTCTAGAATATATCTCTATAGGACCTTCTCTTTAATGATACTCATGTGATCATGATCATGTGAATTCTAGCTCCCTTGAAATCCTACAATATCTCAACTCTATTTCCTCAACAAAGAGACATCTTCAGGTTCTGTTTGGGTTTACTTTTCCTTCTTGGTACACTGTAAATGCTCTCTAGGCAGTAATAAGAAGAATCAAAGGCTCCTAATTTCCTTACTTTCCCTCAGGGATTAGTGTTCTGCTGCCTGCTGTGCACAGTGAAAATTACTATTTCTATGATTTGTCCATTTTTTAAAATTGTTAGAGACAGGAGAGTAAATCTTGTCCCTGTTACTCCATCATGATTGCAAGCTAGAAATGGGAATACTGGTACTTTACATTGAGACAAGGTTTTGAGATTTCTGTGAAGAGGATCAATAATCTTTGGGGATTACTGTTATAAAACAGAACTATCCTGAGAAGGTAGAGCCTCTGCGACAAACCAGAGCCACCTGCACCTGCATACCACAGCACAAGCTAAAACTTTAATATAGGTTCCTTAGCACATTTTAATAGATTTGTGTCCTGAAGTCTTAAAACTTAATCCTAAAAGAATATCTTAATGTAAGCTTAATTTAAGTGCCTTTACTTGCAATGCTCATGAAACTATGTGTTTTATACATGACACAAACAGAATATCTTAAATAATACAGAAATTTTTTATAAATTTTAGAATGAAGTTTCTGCCAGCTAAATCATCTATCAAGCCAAAATTATTCACTAATCCCCTGAAAACAGATTACTCAGTAATTCTTGGTCAAAAAGCCATATGTATTTTTACACCAACAACAAGACACAAAAGAAAGAGAAATTAAGGAGTCAATCCCATTTACAATTACACCCAAAATCATAAGATATCTAGGAATAAATCTAATTGAAGAGGCAAAGAATCTATACTCATAAAATCATAGAATACTCATGAAAGAAATTGAGGAAGACATAAAGAAATAGAAAAATGTTCCATGCTCATGGATTGGAAGAACAAATATTGTGACAATGTCTATGATACCTAGAAAAATCTACATATTTAAGGCAATCCCTATCAAAATACCATCAACTTTTTTCAAAGAAATGGAACAAATAATCCTAAAATTTATATGGAAACAGAAAAGACCCCGAATAGCCAGAGGAATGTTAAAAAAGAAAACCAAAGTTGACGGCATCACAATTCCGGACTTCAAGCTCTATTACAAAGCTGTAATCATCAAGACAGTATGGTACTAGCAAAAAAAACAGACATGTAGATCAATGGAACAGAATAGAGAGCCCAGAAATAGACCCTCAACTCTATGGTCAACTAATCGACAAAGCAGTAATCTCCATTGGGAAAAAGACCATCTCTTCAACAAATAATGTTTGGAAAACTGGACAGCCACATGCAGAAGAATGAAACTGGGCCATTTCCTTATACCACACACAAAAATAGACTCAAAATGGATGAAAGACCTAAATTTGAGATAGGAATCCATCAAAATCCTTGAGGAGAACACAGGCAGCAACCTCTTCAACCTCAGCCACAGCAACTTCTCCCTAGAAGCATCACCAAAGGCAAGGGAACCAAGGGCAAAAATGAACTATTGGGACTTCATCAAGATAAAAAGCTTTTGCACAGCAAAGAAAATAGTCAATAAAACCAAAAGACAAGTGACAGAATAGAAGAAATTCACAAATGACATATCAGATAAAGGGCTAGTATCCAAAATCTATAAAGAACATATCAAACTCAACACCCAAAGAACAAATAAGCCCATCAAGAAATGGGCAGAAGACATGAACAGACATTTCCACAAAGAAAACATCAAAATGGCCAACAGACACATGAAAAAGTGCTCCACATCACTTGGCATCAAGGAAATACAAGTCAAAACCATCTCACACCAGTTAGAATGGCTAAAATTAGCCAGTCAGTAAAAGATGGGTTTTGACAAGGATGTGGAGAAAGGGGAACCCTCCTCCACTGTTGGTGGGAATGCAAGCTGGTGCAGCCACTCTGGAAAACAGTATGGAGTTCCTCAAAAAGTTGAAAATAGAGCTACCCTATGACCTAGCAATTGCACTACTGGGTATTTATCCCAAAGATACAAATGTAGTGATCCAAAGGGGCATGTGCACCCAAATGTTTATAGCAGCAATGTCCACAATAGCTAAACTATGGAAAGAACCTATATGTCCATCAACAGATGAATGGATAAAGAAGATATGGTGTATATATAAAATGGAATATTATGCAGTCATCAAAAAATGAATCCATGACATAGATGGAACTAGAGGGTATTATGCTAAGTGAAAGAAGTCAATCAGAAAAAGATAATTATCATACGATATCACTGATATGAGGAATTTGAGAAACAAGACAGAGGATCATAGGGGAAGGGAGGGAAACATGAAACAAGATGAAACCAGAGAGAGAGACAAACCATAAGAGACTCTTAATCTCAGGAAACAAACTGAGGGTTGCTAGAGTGGGGGGGGAATGGGGTGACAGGGTGATGGACACTAGGGAGGGTATGTGCTATAGTGAATGCTGTGAATTGTGTAAGACTGATGAATCACAGACCTGTACCCCTGAAACAAATAATACATTATATGTTCATTCAAAATAAATAAATAAAGTCATATGTATTTTTATTATTGAAAATAATAGCCTTGTTTTTTATTTAAAATATTTTCAAAAAATAAAATAAAAATATGTTCATATATAATATGCAATTATATATGTGTAAGTATATTAGATTTATTGCATATTGATCTTTCTGACAAGTTACAATAAACATAATCTTAAAAATAAAGAATTTTTCTTTCTAAGTTTTGAGTAACTAGGTTATAAAAAATATAAATAGATTCACTTATAAAAATATTTGTTGAAGCCGGATTTTTTAAAAGCTTGGAAGAGCCTGCCTTTTTTTTTTTTTTACTTTATTTAAGCTTTATTTAAACATATGATGTAACCCCACCACCTTTTATCAAAATATCTATATAGTGACCACAGATCCTTTATGGGAAGAGACAGAAGTATAAATAAGTAAATAAAAAGAAAAGAAAAACCTTCCTTGGTATGCCTATACTCAAAAGATCTAATCATCAGGCATAGTCCAAATATGTTACAGATTATTTACTTTTTTGTATTTTTACTAAATTCTAAGATTCCAATGTCCCTTTATTATCTGTTACTTGAAAATTAAGGTCCCATTCATAAGAATCCTAAAAGCCAAATGGAAAATGGGGCATTGCCTGATAGTTCTGAATTCATTTATGTGGTACATTTCTAAATAAGCATTCTGCTTTTAAAAAATAAAAAAAGTCATGGATCATTTAGTATGTAACAGTTACATTCTATAAGAAACACTCTACAGGCATATCAAATATACTTAAGAATTGTCTTGAAAACTCTGAAAATTCTCTTACCCTGCTTTCTCTTTATATAATCTTTTTTTTCCAAAGATTATATTTATTTATTTGACACAGAGAGAGAGAGAAAGATCACAAGTAGGCAGAGAGGCAGGCAGAGAGAGGGGGGGAAGCAGGCTCCCCACTGAGCAAGGAGCCCAATGTGGGGCTTGATCCCAGGACCCTGAGATCATGACCCGAGCTGAAGGCAGAGGCCTAACCCACTAAGCCACCCAGGCGCCCCTCTCTTTATATAATCTTTAATTAAGTCCCTTCACTCCCTCAAACCCAAAATTCATAAATATTACATTGCATGTTTTCTTGTATTTTTTTTTTCCAGAGAGCCAAGTGAGTTTTCTCCACCTGAACACTGTCCTGTCTAACCTGATAACTGTCTTGGAAGATGAATTCAATTCAATTTCAACAATCTCCTAGAGTGCCTACTTCTGCACTGAGGTCCCTGACAGAGATTAATACAACATGCAATCTTTCCCCAACAAATAATAATAGCAAAGATTCCTTGAGAATAAGGGTATGTTACACACTATTAAGTCCTTTACTATTTAGCATTACAAGTGCATTTTCAGTGCTGACTCATTTAACTTTCACAATGAAGCATTTTTTTAAAATGTAAGCCATTGGCTAAAAGTTACACAGCTGGTGAGAGGTAGAGATAAGTTTTAAATCTAGGCTCACTGGCTGTTCACCACTATGCACACTGCCTTACCCAGATAGAGGTAGGCCCATATATATCAAAAACTATGCTCTAATGGTATTTACCCAAAACACAATAAAGGAAAGTGTCATGAAAGCATCAAAGACTGTGTGATTCATTTCATCTAGAAAAATTGAAAATAGCTTAATAAAAGAGATAATATTTGAATTGAATATTAAAGTCTGAGACTAACAGCAGAGATAAAAGCAGGTGGCATTCCAAGCCAAATGCTCATCTTGGATGTTTGCCACATCCTATTTTTGTGGTTCTTAGACTCCAAGGTACATTAAGAATCCCACCTAAGGGACGCCTGTGTGGCTCAGTTGGTTAAGCAGCTGCCTTCGGCTCAGGTCATGATCCCAGCGTCCTGGGATCGAGTCCTACATCAGGCTCCTTGCTTGGCAGGGAGCCTGCTTCTCCCTCTCCCTCTGCCTGCCACTTTGTCTGCCTGTGCTCGCTCTCTCTCTCTCTCTCTAACAAATAAATAAATAAAATCTTAAAAAAAAAAAAAAGAATCCCACCTAAGATGCTTTCGAGCCATGCAAACTCCTTGACATACACTCAGGCACTTAGTTCAGAGAGTCTGATAATCTACATTTTCAATAAGTCTCCAAAATTATTGAAATGCAGGTAATTTCAGGATTACACTGAGAAACACAAATCTAATTGATTTTCAGCACCAACATCGATCTTCGCACATCCTCCTCCTGCAAGCTCAACCTCTCACCACCATCCTCACCCCAACAAGGAAATTCTAAAACTAATTCCAACATCCACCAGGTAGCATTTAAGAAACAGCAAACTTATACTCGGGATTCAGCATCCATCACTGTCACTGCTAGTCCAGCCCTGATCTTCCATTTGAAGTCAAATAGAACATTCCATTGTTCCCTTTTTTGTCCCCAAAAGGACTGCTTCATCTCAGTCTTTTCACAGACATGTGAAACATTAAAAAGACTTGCTTTATTCTAAGTTCCATACATTAAGTGAATTGGAATCCTTTATTACATAAAATACCCAGAACAACATCTCCAAAACCAGGGCCCCAGATACTTTATTCTTTCCAAAGCCCCACCTATGAACTAGAGTTCTGATCCTGACCTCTAGTACAAGGGTTAGAATGCATGGTACCAAATGACCAAATGTATCCTTGCCTGGTTTTTCCAAGTATCACTTGCTTCTGGATTACCAAGCTATGCTCCACCTGTCAGCTAAGATGCCATCATTCATCCATCCATTCATTCATTCATTCTGTACACAGCTATACCTTATCCCTGGCCCTGTTACTCATCATCTCCCTTAACCATGTGGAAATTTGGCATTGTGCCATTAACTAGGGGGAAAGCTTAATTTTTTTTGCACTTTTTATAAATTGGAGAAGATAGTATACACGGACAAAGATACCAGAGACAAGCAAAGGGTTACATAGAGCTTTTAGAGCTTTCAGCAAATCAGGCAATGTTTGCTTCCAATAAGAAATATAAACTATATAAAATTCTAAGATTCCACTGTCCCTTTCAGATATTACATAGGCTCTTTAAAAAATAACATTTATATGTAATTTCCTACCTGTGGCAAAAATTAGGTCAGGACTCAAGAGACTGAACAAGAAATAAAAACAAATCTAGTTATAAAAACTGACTCATTTCCAGATTTTAAAAGCCAAAAATGTAAAAATATGTCTTTAATAACATATTTTGGGTGATAAAAGTGTAATCACAGAAAAAATGTGATTCAAATTCAAAGGAAAACACCCATATCCTCACCACAAACAATATTAGTATTTTTGAGGCATATCCTTTTGTTTTTGTGATATGCTTGCTAAAGGTGAATCTCAATCAAGACCAAAAGAGGATTGATCTTTTATAGCAGAAGGAAGATCCATACTCAAATGTATAATTTATCAATTTAAACAAAAAGGGGAGGGAGTAGGATTTTCCAAGGCTCCTAGTACTCTCAACCACCTCAGGGATGCAGAAGGAAACCCTAACTAGAGAACAAAGATTTCAAGAGAAGATATGAGTAGAGAGCTATTGAAATTCAACTGACACCCAAGGGAGAAGTATTAGGAATGCCTGCCCATGCTTAAAGCTTAATAATGAAGGAGGAGGAGGTACCAGTTTCAATAGAACTACTGAGAGAGTTTAATATGTGACCCCAAAATGGGGTTGTGGGATAGGAGTCTGACTGGAGAAATCTAAGGAATACAACAAAGGCCAACTTCTCTGATGGTGAAGCCAGGTGAACCACTACTGCCTGGGGACAAGGCCGAAACTTTCTCAGTTGCTCAAGTCAAAAGATAAGTGAAAATTTCCCAAGTGAAAAAGTACTGAGATTATCTTGTGTCTGTCAAAGTGTAAATGGATCCCAGTAAGAAGAAATTGGAGATGGACTCAGGATTTCTAGGGGTTGCAGAGAGCTTTCCAGAAGAACACACAGAATAGTAACTCACATGTGAGGCATGGCAGGTAAAGAAGTCCCCAGATATGGGACACTGAGAAATCCACCAATGTGCTCCATGGAAGGAGTACCAGACATCTGTCATCATGCACCAGACATCTGTCAGCCCAGAGAGGCATAGCCAATTTACAGCACTAGTAGTTCCAGTGAGAACTTTCTTATCCCTCTTTTTCCTCCTTTCTCCCACATACACCTATCGTGGAAAGGCATGAATTCAAGGTTGGACATATTGCAGATCAAGAAAAGGAGGAGGAGAAGCTTCCTTCCTTGGGAAGGGTATATGGACCAAAAAGGGTATATGGATCCATATACCCTTCCCAAAAACAGGTAGGGCCACCTGAAAATTGTCCTATCTGAAAGAAGGGAGAAGATTTAATTTTAAATAAAGTTTAGAATTTTGATTATTAAAATTTCACATCCTATTTTCTAAATGAATACTGTACTTTATAATTTAGACAGTTGATTTTTAAGTTTGCATTCGGGGTAGAAACTTCCTCCACTGAATTAATTTTAAAGGGTCCATAGGAGAAAAAATAAAAAAATTTTTATTCCATTCCTATAAGTTATCAACTTACTATTAACTTACTGGGCATATTGACATTATATATACATATATGAATATATCAGAGGACACAATGTGTCCATACTATATATATCTTGGAAATAAAATACAACTCATACAACTTTGTCTCAGGTTTTAGTTTCATATAGTAATATATTGGAAATATTTTCTTCTCTTGCCAACAGATATTATTCTACAAACTCACTGCTCCAATTGTCCCCAGAGCAGCAGCCGACAAAATGACCTAAGAGCTTTTTAGATATGAAAAGTCTCAGGATTTTTCCCAAAACTTCTGAATCAGAATCTGCATTTAAACAAGGCCAGAAGTGATTCATCCTTCAGTGGTGTGCTAGAGGTGACCTGCATTTTAAGTGAGCCAGTAGTGGACATCTCTCCCCAACTCTACATTCAGTGGCATCACTTTGGTAGCATTGAATCAGCCATGGTAGAATATTTGAATCACAGAAATTATCAAATACTTCACATAAAATTTTTTTCAGAAAGTCAGTTGCTAAACATTTATTAGAACACCATTGATTCATACGTACATTAAATTTGAGAGTCAGTGATCTACATTATTTGTCATGATTGCATACTAGTGTATTGACAAAAACATGCCATATTTGATCTATGCTTTATTCAGAGTGCTTGCATTTTTGCCATTGTAACACTGAAATGAACATTCATATACATATATATTTTTTCATCTATACTTTTTTATTTCTTTAGGATACAATTTTAAAGTGTGACTGCTGCATTTGTATATTAACATTTATCTTGGCACATATTACCAACTTCCCTGCATTTTCTTCATCTTTGCCACTGATCTTTAAGAGGTAAGTCATTTTTTAGAGGGAAATCATCTATTAAGTATGCATAGCCAGAAAGCCAATAATCTGAAGAACACAGTCTATACATTAAACTTATTTATTATTTTTCTTTCTATGTTTTCTTTTATCTCACCAGTGATATCTTCCCCTCTCTAACTTAACCTGATCTCCACATCCCTTTCTTTCCCCAGTTATTCTTAGAGTTCTACAAATTACCTAAAATTAAATTAAAAAATTTGAGTGTATCTGTATGTGTACATTTCTATTGAAGAAGTTCTATGAATCTCATCATATTCTTAGAATAGCCTCATTTCAGTTCCAGTGTTAGAAATTCAGGTAATGAACTCTCATGAAGTCCATTTCAGAGGGGAAGAAATGTAACAGAGGACTAAAGGACACCTGCATACATGCAGTAACTGAGCTCCAACAATAGAGGCCAATTATAAGTTCATCTCTACAGTAAGTCTACTGCATTATGATCAATCGTTTGTTTACAGACAGTTACACACTGTTATCTACATGTAACAATCTCCGTGCAAGTAGCCACCTTTCTACTACACAATATTCATCTGAGTAAAACTGTCTATGATACTGTCTATGATAGTAGAAATTACACCTTTTTTAAAAATCTGACTTGGTAGGGCAAGAATACGTGGAATCAAATAAACTAGACTCTTTCTTAAATTTTTAATTTAAATTCAATTTAGATAACATATAGTGTGTTGTTGGTGTTAGGGGTAGAATTTCATGATTTATCAGTTGCATATAATACCCAGTGCTCATTACAGTGCCTTCCTTAATGCCCATCACCCAGTTACCCTTTCCCCCCACTCACCTCCCCTCCAGAACCTTGTTTGTTTCCTATAGTTAAGAGTCTCTTATGGTTTGTCTTCCTCTCTGGTTTTATTTTATTTTTCCTTCCATTTCCCTATGTTCATCTGTTTTGTTTCTTAAATTCCACATATGAGGGGCCTGGATAGCTCAGTGGGTTAAAGCCTCTGCCTTTGGCTCAGTCATACTCGTAGGTCCTGGATAGAGCTCCTCATCAGGAGCTCTCTGCTGAGCAGAGAGCCTGCTTTCCCCTCTCTCTCTGCCTGCCTCTCTGCCTACTTGTGATCTCTGTCAAATAGATAAAATTGTTTTAAAAAATTCCACATATGAGTGAAATTATGTGGTATTTGTCTTTCTCTGACTTATTTCATTTAGCATAATACCCTCAAATTCCAGCCACATTGTTGCAAATGTCAAGATGTCATTCTTTTTGGGGCGCCTGGGTGGCTCAGTAGGTTAAAGCCTCTGCTTTCGGCTCAGGTTGTGATCCTGGGGTCCTGGGATCGAGCCCCACATTGGGCTCTCTGCTCTGCAGGGAGCCTGCTTCCTCTTCTCTCTCTGCCTGCCTCTCCACCTACTTGTGATCTCTGTGTATCAAATAAATAAATAAAAATCTTTTTTAAAAAATGTCATTCTTTTTGATGGCTGAGTCATATTCCATTGTGTGTGTGTGTGTGTGTGTGTGTGTGTGTGTATACCACTTCTCCTTTACCCATTCATGTGTCAATGGCCACCTAGGTTCTTTCTATATTTTTGGCTGTTGTGGACATTGCTGTTAGAAACATTGGAGGCATGTGCCCCCTTTGAATCACTATTTCTATGTCCCCTGAATAATTACTAGTAGCATAATTCCTGAGTCATAAGGTAGTTCTATTTTTAACCTTTTGAGGAACCTCCATACTGTTCTCCAGAGTGACTGCACCAGTTTGCATTCCCACCAACAGTGTAGGAGCGTTCCCCTACCTCCACATCTTGGCCAATGAATGTTGTTTCCTGAGTTGTTAATTTTAGCCATTCTGATCAGAGTGAGTTAGTAACTCATTGTAAACCAGACTCTAACAGATACTTTTCAGTATGAATTTATTCACTCAATCTATAACAATAGCACATATTTTGTTCAAGTGCACTATGGTTCATGTTTAATTTCCTTTTCTTTTCTGGGAAGTTATAAAATCTTGCAGACATTAACAATTTAAAAGGCAATGAAAATAAAATAACTTAGCAGTCAGTTCAGAATATGGAAGAAAGGATTATTATAGAGGTAAAGATACAAAATACCAAAGCCTTGAAGAATGGAAGAATACAGTTCAGTTTAATAAGTAAATCACAAAGAGAAATTTAAAATAGTATATAATAAGCCTATTCTAACAGGCCCTAAAGGACAGCACACAGACCAGACTTACTAATGGCATTCAATTATTCCCACGATAAGCAAGTGAGATAATTTAATGTTTAATCGCCAATCAAGAATTGAACTGTACTCCAACGGAAATAAATGTAGCTATTTATGCTTTATTGATTGTTCATATTTTAAGTAAGTAAATTGAAGTAACAAGTTTCAGCAAACTCTCATCCTTCATTAAGATGAAAACATAAAGTATCTGACAAAACAAAAGATGCTAGGCATACAACTGGTTAACAAGCAAACAGAATTTGCATTTTAACATGACTCCTAGGTGATTTATATAGACATTGAAATTTGAGAAGTACAGTTGACCCTTGAACAATGTGAGGGAATACAGGCACCTCTATGTTCTGATGCTGATATCATCAACAGTTGATTAATACATACTTTGTATGTTGCATGTATTATATGCTGTACTCTTAAAATAAACCTGGGGAAAAGCAAATGTTTATTAAGAAAATCATAAGAAAGAGAGAATACATTTATAGTACTGTACTGTAAAAATCCAAGTGTAAGTAGACTCAGCAGTTCCAACCCATCGTTAAAGGGTCAATGGTACTGCTTTAAGGGATAGGGAACCAATAAGATAGGGGCACTTGTATCCTTGGGCCACCTTACAGAGCAGAGCTACACCGCAAGAAGATGTATGTGGTATTGACCTTCTAAATCTTGCACGATAGGGCTCAAATCCAGATATTTTAAAACGTTATTCTTCAATTTCCCTACTAACTCAAAGAAAACATTGGGCCACTGGATCTGAGGAGACAGTTCATTCAATATATGTAACATATCTCCTCACTTATCATTTCTACCCTATAAACATTTGACAAGCACAGGCATTTATTTATTTATCAATTCAGCAAGTGTTTGTTGAATACTTGCTTCATGTCAGACACAAGTATTCTATAAAATAGAACTAATGCTGTTGTGCAGAAAAACTGATAGGGGAAGTCTTTATTTCAATCAACTAGCATATTCAGAAATCAAGTCTGAAAAGGTCTAAATTATCCAAATGGTTTTACAATCAATCTTGTAAGAAATAATAAGACCATACCCAAAAAAGAAAGGAAACAAGCCTGTTTCCTTGAAGTTACTATTTATATTTTACAAGGTATTGAAATAAAGATTTAAGTTTTTGGAAAATGTTTTGCTCTGAAAGTTGAAAAGTAATTACAAATGTTTCTATAAGAAATGATTTCTAAACAAGTTGAAGTCTTTGTAAAATCATGAACAAAATAAGTTCTTTTGTTTATATGAATTAGGAAATAATAGTGTTCATTGATTTTATAAAATATATGTCAGGTATATTTTTATATATGTACTCAGGAAATTCCTAACAATGGATGTATTTAATGAAGCTAAAATGCCAAGCTCTGCTGAAATTATTCAACAATAGAGTAAATTACATAGAAAGTACAGATTATCCATATGGGGAAAATTCTTTTTTTAGTATTAAATTAAATATTTGCTAATAGCTGTCATTGCTTCAGATTAGAGGTTTTATTTTTACATGTTTGTGATACAATATGAATAATCTTCACAGAGCACTCTATTTACTTCAAATCACAAATAAATAATAAATCACAAATAAAATAATAAATATTTACAAATAAATCACAAAACTGCAAAAGACTCATTCCATTTCTGTAAATAGAAATTACGGCTTTTAGATTGACAGTTTTTTAATCTTTTCCACTAATAGGTTTGATTACAGGGTAAGACAGCAAAAAAGATACCATCAATTTTTAAATGAAGATTCTAAAGAAAAAAAGAGATATACATAAATATCTTTGAAACACAGATTAAAAGATATATTCAGTCATAACAGATTCAAGAAGTTTTAATGATGTATGTAAGTGGGCCCAAAACCAGCAGAATAAGTCAAGCAACATGCTAAAATGAAATGTGGATAATATCAGAAAAGAAGTCCCACACCAAAACTTCTACTGGCTGCCATAATTCTCCCCCATCTGTCCCTGATCCCCCTTACACTCAAAGATGAGGTAAAATTCTCTTTTTTTATGTGCAGCATTGTATAAAAAAGACTTCTGGTAATCTGTACAAGTTATCTGGGAGAGATAGACATCCAGCACATTTTCACTTATCAACACATATTAACTAACTAGCATAAATTTATCTCTTTGATACCTTGGAAATCCAAAGCAAGAAAGAAAAAAATGAAGACTTAAAATATGAGGTAACACTGCTCTACAATCTTTTTCAGAACATAAAGACAGAAGAAATATTTTATAACTCAATCTTTGGAGCCAGCATTATCTTAATACCAAAAACAAGAAAAAGACATTACAAGATAAAAAAAACTATGTAGATATTACAAAGAAAAAAAAACTATATACCAATATCTCTCACAAACACAGATGCAAAAATCTTCAACAAAAATTACCAAATCAGGGGTGCCTGGGTGGCTCAGTGGGTTAAAGCCTCTGCCTTCAGCTCAGGTCGTGATCCCGGTGTCTTGGGATGGAGCCCCGCATCAGGCTCTCTGCTCCTCGGAGAGCCTGCTTCCTCCTCTCAATCTCTCTCTGCCTGCCTCCCTGCCTACTTGTGATCTCTCTCTCTCTGTCAAATAAATAAATAAAATCTTAAAAAAAAAATTACCAAATCAAATCCAACAAGGTATAAGTAGTATTATATGTCATAACAAAGTGGAATTTATGCCAGGTATGCAAGATTGCTTGATCAATTAATCATCAATTAATTATAATCCATTACATCAACAGACTAAAATAGAAAAAAAAAATCACATGACTATGTCATTAGATGAAGGAAATCATTTAACAAAAATCAACACCTATTCATGATTAAAATTCACAGTAAACTGGGAGTATGGGTAACATTCTCAACTTAATAAAAAATGTTCACAAAAACCTACAACTAACATCATACTCAATTATGAGAATCTTTTCCACTAAGCTTTCTCACTAAGATCAGATAAAAGGTAAAGATATTCCCTCTCATCTCTTCTTAGCCCTTGCTAATGCAATAAGGCAAGAAAAGGTAATAAAAGTATAGGTACTGGGAAGGAAGTACTATAACTTTCTTTGTTTACAAAAGACATGACTCTCTATGTAGAAAATTTGAAATAATAAACCAAAAAAACTCCCACAATTAAGAATAATTATAGCAAAGTTTGAAGATTCAAAGTTAATATACAAAAGATAAGCACTTTCTTAATAAAAACAATACCATTTACAGTTATACTCAAAAATATTAAATACATAGTATAAATCTTTCAAAAATCTACAAGATCTCTATGAGGAAAATCAAATCTCTGGTGAACAAATTCAAAGGACTAAATAAATGGTGAGGTATTCCATGTTAATGGATAGAAAGACTCAATATTGTCAAGATGTCACTTCTTCTCAACTTGATCTACAGATTCAATACAATCCTAATCCAAATCCCAAGTTATTTTGTGGTTATCAACAAATAGATTCTAAAGTTTATATGGAGAAGCTAAAGTCTCGTAGCCAATATGCTATTGAAAGAGAAGAGCAAAGTTGGAATACTGATGCTATCCAACCTCAAGAATCACTATAAAACTACAGTAATCAAGATAGTGTGGCTGGGATGCCTGGGAGGCTCAGTTGGTTAAGCGCTGCCTGCAGCTCAGGTCATGATCCCAGCGTCCTGGGATCGAGTCCCGCATCGGGCTCCTTGCTTGGCAGGGAGCCTGCTTCTCTCTCTGCCTCTGCCTGCCACTCTGTCAGCCTGTGCTCACTGTCTCTGACAAATAAATAAATAAATAAATAATCTTTAAAAAAAAAAAAAAAGATAGTGTGGCATTAGCAAAAGAAAGACAAACAGATCAATGGAATAAAATAGAGAGCCCAAAAATAGAATGACATAAATATTGTTAACCGATCTTCAATAAAAAAGCAAAGACAATAAATGGGGCAAAGATAGTCTTTTCAACAAATAATGCTGGAGCAACAAGATATCCATATGCAAATAATAATAATAATAATCTAGACACAAACATTACACTCTTCGCTAAAAAATAATAATTTAATTTTAATATAGTTGACACACATTACATTAATCTCACAAAATTTAACTTAAAATTGATCACAGAGTTAAATGTAAAACACAAAACTATAAAATACCTAGAAGATAACGTAGGAGAAAACATAGATGACTCTCGGTATAGTGATAACTTTTCTGTCACAACATCACAGGCATAATCCATGAAAGAAAAAATGGATGAGCTAGACTTGATTAAAATTAAAAACTTCTGCTCTTTAAAAGACAATGTCAAGAGAATGAGAAGACAAGCCACAGACTGAAAGAAAAATTTGCAAATGACACATCTGATAAAGGACTGTTTCCAAAATATACAAAGAACTCTTAAAACTGAACAATAAGAAAATATGCAACCTAATTTAAAAATGACCCTTGGGTCTTAACAGACACCTCCCCAAAGAAGATAAGCAGATGGCAAGTAAGCATATGAAAAGATGCCCCACATCATATGTCATCAGAAAAAATGCAAATTTAAAAAACAATGAGATACCACTACACACTTATTAGAATGGCCCAAATCCAGAATACTGACACAAAATCCTGGTGAGGTTGTGGAGCAACAGGAATTCCCATTTATCACTGGTAGGAATGCAAAATGGTATGGCCTTTTTTTTTTTTAATATTTTAAAAAACAGATTTTTTTTTTTAAAGAACGTACCCCCCAGTATGTAAATTATGCAGTGATTGAACATCAAAAAAGAAAAAGGTGATGAATAAAAAGGTACATTCTAAGTGCCCAGGAGTAGGAAAAAAAAGAAGAATTCTTTTTGGTTTGGTTCTAAGGTAGGAGAAAAGGGAAATGGGCATATTAAAATTATTTTTCAGGTGAGGGCTTCTATTAGTTGAAGCAGTTAACACTGGCTTCTTTCTCCCTGGTCCAAAGCAGTCTATTCTCTCATTGACTTCTGAGAATGTGTTTAATCTTCTGCTGTGTAGAGGTGATACATCAGGGATACCATCAGTGCTGAGATGGTTGGGATCACCCAGTTGGTCCATCAGCTGGAAGTAGAATCAAAAGTAGTAATGAGAGTTTCCAAAGTCTTGGTTATCTTTGATCTGTCATCTGGATGAAGCTCCTCAGTGATGTATGTTTTAGACAATTCTCTAGCATCTGTAGAGTTCCTGACACCCCCAAAGTTTTCAGTAGCATCCCTCCAGCTTGTTGCCTTAACACTGCTTTCCTCCCCACCCACCAGGATGTTCTCCACAAACTCCGTCAAATTGTACACCTTGTAGTGCAGGATTGACCAGGTGCTCTTGCTGTGGTTATGCTTCTGGATTTCTTTCAGATTGTATTACTTGATGGTCTGGTCACACTGCTTGGCCATTTCTAAAGACAACAAGCCTCAGGCCATGCAGACACTAGACAAGCTGGCAGAGCAGAGCTCACATGCCTCAGATAGCTAGTCCTGGGATGTATCTGGTGCCTGGGACCTACACCCAGAGCAAGGTGGCCCTGCACTGCCCAAAATGCTTTGGCCACTTTGGGAGACAGCCTGGCAGTTTCTTATAAAACTAAACATACTCTTACCATTGATCCAACAATTGCCTTTGTTGTTATTCACCTAAAGGAGATAAAAATTTGTGTCTATACAAAAATGTGAACATGGATGTTTATAGCAGCTTTATTTATATTTGCCAAAACTGGAAGCAACCAAGATGTCCTTTCAGTAGGTGAATGGATAAGTAAACTGTAGTCCAGCCAGAAAATGGATTATTCAGAATTAAAAAGAAATCAAGCTATGAAAAGATATGGAAAACCTTAAGGGCAGATCACTAAGTGAAAGAAGCCAATATTAAAAGGCTACATACTATGATTCCAACTATATACCATTCTGGAAAAGGCAAAACTATGGACACAGTTAAATAAAAAAAATGAGCAGTTACCAGGGGTAGTGGTAAGCAATGGATGAATAGGCAAAGCATAGAGGATTTTTAGGGCAATGGAAATAATATGATACTGTTGAACACTACATCAAAAACTAAGGACATACTATATGTTGGCTAACTGAACTTAATAAAAAAATTAATTAGAAAATTTTTAAAATAAAAAAAATTTTTAAAAAGAAAATATATTATAATAGTATGATTATACCATTGTCCATATCCATAAAGTGTACAATACTAAGAGAAAATAATAATGTAAAGTATAGAATATGGGTGATTATGATGTGTCAATGTAGGTTCACCAATTTAAACCAAAAAAAAAAAAAAAGGAAAGAAAACATAAGGTATCAAGCAAGAAAATTGTACTCAATCTACCCAGTGTACTGGGCAGACATGGAAAGAGTAGGTTTGGTACCAAAAATTGGATAAAGAGAGTTATAAGCAGATATACAGGACAGAGAACAACTATCTTTATGGTTGAAATATTTCAACTATTCATAATTTTTTTTACTGTTATCCCTGTTCCATGTCACAGAACAGGAGCCTCCCATGTTTTTTAATCATGACTTCTTTGGAGTTTTGGAACATAAACATGGTGAAATAAAGTTTTCTATTTAGCTGATGTATTTTTCAGTTCTGGTTATTCATTTCACCCCGTGTTCCTCCCTCTCACTCAAGCAGAATTCCCATTACCTCAAGGAAAGAATTTCATCACAGAAAATAATAAAAAGAAATGGAGTCATAGCTTTGGAGTCTCAAAATAACTTTCTAAAACTCACAGCAGAAAAATAGTATTAACAATAAAGGTTTTTTGACTTTCAAAAACTGAAACTTCTGGATATCAAAATCTAAACTATGATGGATTTGGGGTATAACATTCATGATATAATAACAAACTTTGAAAAAAAATAGAAATCCTTAAAACACTCCATTCCAAACTAAATAGTCTTTGGACAGAAGGAATTAGGAAAATCAAAATTTGCCTAACCTTTACTTTTTCTGTCCCTGACAAGACAGCATTTCCCTTCAAAGAGGCCTATATCCTGACCCCATCTCAGGATGGTTTAAATAATGAATGAAGAGTTTCAACAAAAAACTAAAGATTATGTAGAATTAGAAATTAAATGGAAATTCCAGGGATGGTAAGTAAAATAACATATATATTTTTTAAAAATCAACAGAGGAATTAAAATAGTATTGTGTGAGTATACATAGCATTCTTACTCATAAGAAAAAAATCTGGAACCAATTCAAATATCCATCAATTGATGAATAGATAAACAAAATGTGGTATAACCACACAAAGGGCTATTATTCTATAATAAAAAGGAATTAAACATCAAGACATGCTATAACACAGATAAACTTCAAAAACATGCTAAGTAATAGAAGCCAGATGCACAAGACTTCATGTCATATGATTTCTTTCATATAAAATATTATGAAAAGGCAAATTTAAGAAGCAAAAAGCAGATCAGTGGTTGTGACTAAAGGAGTTGAAATTGTGCTAAGCTTCAAATGAAATTGAAAGAAATCAGGAAAAAATAAATTGTGGTATGCAGGATACAAAATCAATATACAGAAACCCATTGCATTTCTATACACTAATAATGAAGTAACAGAAAAAGAAATTAAGAAAATAATCCCATTTAAAATTGTAGCAAAATAATAAAATACATAGAAATAAACTTAACCAAGTAAATGAAAGACTCATACTCTGAAAACTATATAACACCAGTGGAAGAAATTGAAGGTGACACCAAAAAAATGGAAAGATATTCCATGTTCACGGATTGAAAGAACAAATATTGTTAAAATGTCTATAGTGCCCAAAGCAATTGAAACATTTAATGCAATCCCTATCATTACCAACAGCATTTTTCACAAAACTAGAACAAATAGTCTTAAAATTTGTATGAAGCCACAAAAGACCCTGAATAAAGCAATCTTGAAAAGATTGAAAAGAACAAAGTTGGAAGTATTACATTCCTTGATTTAAGATGCCCTACAAAGCTGTAATAATCAAGACAGTACGGTACCAGCACAAAAACAAACATATATATCTATGAAACAGAATAAAAAGTCCAGAAATAAACCCACAATTATATGGGCAACAAAAGGGACAACATAAAATGGGGAAAAGTCTCTTCAATAAATGGTGTTAGGAAAACTAAACAGTTACATACAAAAGAATGAAACAGGACCACTTTGGTACACCATAGACAGAAACAAACTCAAAATGAATTAAGGACTTAAATGTGAGACCTGAAACCATAAAAATCTTAGAGGAAAACACAGGCAGTAATTTCTCTGACATGAGACACAGAAACATTTTTCTAAATATGTCTCCTGAGGCAAGGGACACAAAAGCAAAAATAAACTAATGGGACTACATCAAAATCAAAAGTTTCTGCACAGAGAAGAAAATGATAATAAAACCAGAAGACAACCTACTGAATGGGAGGCGAAATTTGCAAATATCCAATAGAGGGTTAGTATCAAAAATATATAAAGAATCTCTACAACTCAACATCAAAACACAAATAATTCAATTTTAAATATAGGCAGAAGACATGAACAGACATTTCTCCAAAAAGACAAAGCAATGACCAAAAGGCATATGAAAGATACTCACCATCATTCATCATCAGGGAAATGAAAATCAAAACTTCAATGAGATATTACCTTATAGCTGCCAGATTGACTAAAATCAAAATCACAAGAAATAAGTGTTGGTGAGGATATGAAAATGGACCCTCTTGTACTGTTGGTGGGAATGCAAATTAGTACAGCCAATGTGGAAAGCAGTATGATGGTTCCTTAAAAAAATAAAAATAGAATTACCATAAGATCCAGTAATTCCATTACTGGATATATACCCCTATGTTTATATTAGCATTATTAGAATAGTTAACTTATGGAAGCAGCCCAAGTGTCCATTGATAGACAAATGGATAAACAAGATGTAGTATACATATACAATAGAATATTGCTCAGCCACAAAAAATGAATGCTACCTTGTCATTTGCAACAAAATGGATGGAGCTAGAAAGTATAATGGTAAGTGTAATAAGTCATTTAGAGAAAGACAAATATCATATGATTTCACTCATATATGGAATTTAAGAAACAAAACAAATGAGCTAAGAAAAAAAAGAGAGAGAAAGACAAAACAAGAAACAGACTCTTTACTATAGAGAACAGACTGACAGTTACCAGAGGGAAAGGGGGGGGGGGGGGGGACAAGTGAAATAGGTGATGGAGATTAAGAAATGCATTTGTGATGAGCACCCAGTGCTATATGGAAGTGTTAATCACTGTGTTGTACATCTGAAATTAATATAACAGTGTGTTAATTATACTGGAATTAAAATAAAAAATAAATAAAAATAAATTGATTGTGATAATGTCTACACAACTCTTTGAATTTACTAAAAATCATTTAAATGTGCACTGTTTTTCCTACACTAAGTCCTAATCTTAAAAAGCCTTTGTACCAAGGCACTTCCTCTCTATTCTACTACTGCTCTAGTAAACTCCCTCTCCCACCCTAGCTAAAAGGCAATTCCAAATCATTTTGGAGGCTCAGTTTGGAAGTTTAAAAAAAAAAAAAAGTGTTTTTCCTTGAGACAGCCATTGCACTTTGACATGCAGTAGGACATTTTTTTAAAGATTTTATTTTATTTATTTATTTGAGAGAGAGAAAGTGAGTGGGGTGGGGAGAAGGGCAGAAATAGAGAAGAGTGAGAATCCCAAGAAGACTACATGTCACACAGAGCCCAACACAGGGCTCCATCCCAGGACCCCAAGATCATGACCTAAGCAGAAATCAAGAGTCAGAATCTCAACCAGCAAGCTACCCTTGTCGTTGGATATTCTTAACTGAGCCTGTTTTTATTTTAGCAATGTCTTACTACAAGCATGTGTTACCTTAACTCCTGCTAAACTCCAACTGTTTCATCTACCCTTGCTTTTGCAGTGTTGGGGCTAATGTTAACACGGTAAAAAGACAAAAAAGACTATTATTATGAACAAAGTTTTGACCACACAGAATCTCCTGAAAGGGGCTCAGGGACTCTCCAGCATCTGCAGGCCACACTTTGGAGAGCCAGCATATGGGAAGAAGAATGATAATAAGGGAGGTTTCATAAAGAGTACCTTCAAACAAATAGTTACACTGGATTTTAAGAAAGAAAAATGAAAAAGCATTAGAGGTGGCATGCTTTAGTAGGAAAAATAAATGGTGACCTCATTTTCAGAACCAACACTGGGGATAATTTGACCAAACATTTCTTTTGTGATTTCTGAGAAAAGAGGCAAACCAGATATCAAAATGTTAGAACTACTAAGACATTTAACTAGTTATTATAAATAAGGCAGAACATTTGAAATCTCTGTAATTTTTTTAAAAAGATACCTATATTCCATGACTACAAGGAAAATCTTTAAAAAACAAAAAAAGACAAAAGCAATTCCTTATTCCAAAAGGTCCGTGGGGCTGTGGGTGGCTCAGTCTGTTAAGCGTCTGCCTTTGGCTTGGATCATGGATCAGTCCCACACGCTGGGCTCCTTGTTCAGTGATAAGTCTGCTTCTCCCTCTCACCGCACCCCCCTCCCCAACTCATGCATTCTCTCACTCTCAAATAAATAAAATCTTTTTTTAAAAAAAAAAGGTCCTAAGCAACCTATATCCAATATTTTTACTCTTCTAGCAAAACTGAAAAGAAGTAAAGAAACACAAGATAAAATACTAGTGGAAAAAAAAGAAATACAAAAAGTGCATAAAATGAAGAAATACTATCAACCTTTTCTGGAAGATTTTATATTTGTATGTTACTAGACATTATGATTGCCATCCATCTCAATATTTACCTAATAAATTTTTTAAAAATCAAGTTTTCTGCCTGGTCTTAATATATTGAGTACTGACCATGACCATACACAATAAGAATACAAATGGTCTCAGTCCCTTCCCTAATAGAACATAGAGTCTAGCTGTCAGGAATAAGCCTTCATATGTATGGCACAATATTATTACAGGGCAGTAGTAAGGTTTGAATCACTATTTACAATATAGAGAAATCAAATGACCTTAAATATAAGCTTGAGACTAAAGACCTCTTTGCCCAGAAGGTATAAATCTATAAACAGCAACTAGATACCAAGTCCAGATTTTTGACTACTCACAAATAACTGAAAGATATGGCAAAACGGGTTTACATTTTCACGTGACAACTGGCATGCAATTCACCCCAGTCCCTTACAATTCCTGTTCTTCCTATTAGTGATCCCCTATCCTCGCCCTTTTAGATCCACTGCTACTCCAGATCCCAATGTCAATTAACTGGAAAGCCAGAATGTTGAAGATTTTTTCCCCCTCTTTTCTTATTTCCCAGCGGTTTCTGACACCAAAGCAAAACAAACTAAACAAGCCCCTAAAAACCTCCAAAAAATCTCATTTTAGGGACAGAAAGATAGAAAGAAAGCTCTGGGAATCTACATTTCTCCCTCATAATGAGTTTGTGAGGAGAGAAACCCTATTAATTAGAAGCAACAACGAGTGAAGATGAAAAGGTACACAAACCAACTAATATTTCCAGAGAACCAACCATGTACAAAACTTAGTACCAATTAGCATAGGGAGCCAAAGCATAAACCTGTAGCTAGATAAGTTCATGGTCTAGTGTCATGATTCCCAGCTCAAGAGCAGCAGATCCCTAAAGTACCAAGCATTAACAGTCAACTAAGTCATATTTGTCAACTAGTAACTAATCAACTAAGTCATAATGAGTCAATTGAGTCATCTTATACATATACACACATTTTTTTCAAATATAGGATATAGCTGTTGTGAGAACTAAAATTTATATTTTTTAAATACAGTGATGTCACTGTGTATCTTCGCAAGTAGCAAAAACTATAAATACAACTGTATGATATATGACTCTACGCAATTCTTTATTTGAACAGGAACTCTATTTTATTTTATAGAAACTTTATTTTAGATGATAATTCGTAAGTATGTATTTACTTTTCCACACAATTAATTTTCAAAATTTTCACTCCTAGGAATGAATTCTTTGGATATATATGCTTGAACTAGTACACACAGATGTCCATCAAATATTCTTTGTGACAATATAATTCAAGAAAAAGTTTAAAATCCATTAGAAGTCAAGGGATTTCAGGGAACAAGATAATTTCTCCCAGATATTTGAACCAGGATCTGTCAGAGGGCCTAATCAAGGATCTTAACCTTCAGCCAAGGCAGAAGATTTTTAATATTCCTACCCAACATCATTTGGTCACTGTTATGAGAAGTAACTACTCTATATTTTCCATTCTTCCCTGTTATGAGTATTTTATTGTGGTTACCTTATTTTTTCTCACCAATATAATTTGAGTGTCCTAGAGCGAGATAACTTGTCTTTTGGATTACAAGCTATCAAACATATATTAAAGCCACATTTATTTATTTATTTGTTTGTTTGTTTGTTTATTTATTTATTTTTAAAGATTTTTATTTATTTATTTGACAGACAGAGATCACAAGTAGGTAGAGAGGCAGGCAGAGAGGGAGGGAAGCAGGCTCCCCACTGAGTAGAGAACCCAATGCAGGGCTCGATCCCAGGACCCTGGGATCATGATCTGAGCCGAAGGCAGAGGCTTTAACCCACTGAGTCACCCAGGTGCCCCTAAACCCACATTTAGATCCAATGGAGAAACCTGTGGATTTTGAGCTAGATGCAGCTTTTTTCTTATCAATAGTAAAATAAAATGGCTAACTAATAAGACTCTGAACAAACATCCCCTCATGCAGGTTCTTGTTTCTATGTAGTTTTCAGCTTTTCCCATTTTCTGTTCTAAACTCTCTATGTGCCACCTTTTGCTTAAGGAGAATCAATCAGGATTTCCAACATTGCATTTCACCCCTAGAACCTCACTCATTTAACTACCACTTAGGAAAGCATACGTCTTAGTATCTCCCTTCCTTAGATATCTACATGAACACTTAATGTGCAAATGCAAAAAAGAAAATTGCTGACATTTAGTCATTACCTACTACATCAGGGACTATTCTAAGGTTCCAAGCACTATTCAAAGAGTAGTAATGTGAATTTTCACATTAATCTTCACAATAACCCTGAGTTTAACCCACTAAAGTACAAAGGTTAATTTAATTTTACCAAGATTGTACAACTAGTGGCAATGAGGCTTATACTTGAAACCAGAAGGAAGTCTAGGCCTCTGTGTGTATGTGCGTGCATGTGTGCATGCATGTGTTTATGTGTGCATGTGTGTGCATGCATGTGTGCATATGTGTACATGTGTGCATGTGCATGCAGAAGACACTTAAATCTCCTGTGCAGAGGGGTTTTGACTTCTGTCATCATAGCTGAACCATGAAAGTTTAATGCCCCCAGATCATAAATATGACATAAAAAGGATCCTCTCCACGAACAATAAATAAAAATCGCACCCTCCCAGTCCAAGAGATGAAGGGTTGAGATTAAAATCAGTTGCTTGAGTCCCTGCTTACACTCACCTTCAGGGACCCACATTGGAGTAGGGAACATAGAGACATGTAAGTATGGGTGCCCTTAAAAACTGCAGGAATTAATAAACTGTTCCTAGGCTAAGCCTTAGAGATTCTGCAGGTCTTGAAGACAGTGTTTCTCAATTCTGGTAGTACTTTCGAAATGTCTAAAGAGATTCTTAAAAATCGTGATGCTCTGGTCTACCCTAGTATCTATCCAGTATCATTTGACCATTGGCTTTAAATTTAAACTACATATACGCATCCACCCTGCTAGGGAAAGTCCTGCAGTCAGTTCAGCAGCTCACCCTAATAGTATGGCACAGGCTACCCAGGGCACAGGATTTAACCTGAGTTGGAGCACCAGACACCCAGTAATGTGCACTTAGGGCATATAGGGAGCCAAAAATTGGAGTGCAGTGTTACTGGGAACATGGCAGGAATAGGCACACAAAAAGCCATTTGGCATTGATACAAAAAGACCACATAGTGCAGACCACAGGATTGCAGGACCAGAGACAGAGGTTGTACTTGGGGGTATTTCCCCTACTTCCAGCCTGGTGGACACTCATGAATATTCATTTTAAAATAAATACTTTTCATCGTCTGTGCACATCTAAGTTATAGTGTGAAAATATCAATCCCCTCTTAGAATAATATATACCAAATAGGTTACAGGAATAAGGCTTTGGGAAGTTGGGATCCAAGGGCTTTCCTTTTTGCCACTATGACCTACAAGTACCCACATCTTTGTGTATGTCTTTCTTCCTGTTAATACACATGAGCCATCTATGCTCCTTCCATCAGTAATCCTGCTACCTGTGCAATGGCCCTCATCCCTTCTCACTTATTCAAACATGTAAAATTTCCCTTCTTTCTTCTATATCACTAATTTTTCTGTTATCCTGGATCATTCTTTTGTTTTGTTTCATTTTTGTTTTAAGTATTTAATTTTTTTCTTTTTATTTATTTATTTGACAAAGAGATAGCATAAGAAGACAGAGCAACAGGCAGAGGCAGAGGGAGCAGGTTCTCCACTGAGCAGGGAGCCTGACGCGGGCTCGATTCCAGGACCCTGGGATCATGACCTGAGCTGAAGGCAGACACTTAATTAATGAGCCACCCAGGCGCCTCAAGTATTTTTTAATTTAAATGCAATTAATTAAAATATAGTGTATTATTTGTTTCAGGGGTACAGGTCTGTGATTCATCAGTCTTTTATAATACCCAGTGCTCATTACAACACACACCTTCCCCAATGTCCATCACCCAATTACCCCATCACCCCCACCTCCCTACCCCAGCAGCCCTCGGTTTTTTCCTAAAATTAAGAGTCTCTTATGGTTTGTCTCCCTCTCTGGTTTCATCTTATTTCATTTTTTCCTCTCTTCCCCTATGATCTTCTGCCTTGTTTCTTAAATTCCACATATCAGTGAGATCATATGATAATTGTCTTTCTCTGACTTATTTCGCTTAGCATAATACCCCCTAGTTCCATCCACATCATTGCAAATGGCAAGATTTTGTTTTTATGGTCCATATTATACATATAATATATATAATCTTATATATTATATATTATAATTATTATATTATATATATAATTATCCATTCATCTGTCAATGGACATCTGGGCTGTTTCCATAGTTTGGCTATTGTGGACACTGCTGCTATAAACATTGGGGTGCAGGTGCCCTTCAGATCATTACATTTGTATCTTTGATGTAAATACCAAGTAGTGCAATTGCTGGGTCAAAGGGTAGCTCTATTTTCAACTTTTTGAGGAACCTCCATGCTGTTTTCCAGAGTGGCTGCACCAGCGTGCATTCCCACCAACAATGTAGGAGGGTTCCCCTTTCTCTGCATCCTCACCAACATGTCATTTCCTGACTTGTTAATTTTAGTCATCCTAACTAGTGTGAGGTGGTTTTGATTTGTAGTTCCCTGACGCCAAGTGATGTTGAGCACTTTTTCATGTGTCTGTTGGCCATCTGGATGTCTTCTTTGTAGAAATTTCTGTTCCAGTCTTCTGCCTATTTCTTGATTGGATTATTTGTTGTTTGGGTGTTGGGTCTGGTTAAGTACTTTATAAATTCTGAATACTAGGTCTTTATCAGATATAACATTTGCAAGTATCTTTTTCCATTCTGTCAGTTTTCTTTTGGTTTTGTTGACTGTTTCCTTTGCTGTGCAAAAGCTTTTTATCTTGATGAAGAGGATCATTCTCATCAGCATACAAAATTTTGTTATCTCTTCTACCTTAAAAACAAACATTAAAAAAAAACTCTTGTGTGCCTTCTTCTCCCTTCAGCAACTATGCATTTCTCTATATCCCTTTATAGCAAATCTCTTCGAAGCTGACCATACTTACTTACTGTTTCCAATTAACCTCTTCCACTGCTCTTTTAAATCCACGGTAATCAGGGTAGTTCCCACACCACTCCACCAAAACTGCTTTGTCAAGTTACAAATGACCTGCCCATTACTAATTCCAGTGGTCAATGTTCAGTACTCATGCATCTAACCTGTCAGCAACATGTCTTAGGCTACTCCCTCCTATGGGAAACACTTTTTTCACTTGACTTTCTAGACACAACCCTTCCTTGGTTTTCCTTCTCCCTCCTTGGCCAACTCCTCCTCAGTATCCTTTGTTTGTTCCTCCTCTTCAATCTCTTCAGTCCACTTCCAAAGATCGAAATGCTCAGGGATTGGTCCTTGATCTTATTCTCTTCTCAATCTACACTTATTCCCCCAGATGATCTCAGCATGCCAACTTCATATCTCTGGCCTGGGACTCCTGTATATAACCAGTCACTATCTCCATCCAGTGTTAATGGGCATGTCAAGTTAAAATTCCTGATCTTTCCCCTGCAACCTGTTTCACTTGCATCTTCGCCATTTCAGTTAATGACAGTTCCACATTTCCAGAAGTTCAGAATCATGCTTGACACCTCATTTTCTCTTACATCCCACATCTCACCTACCCAGAAATCCTGTTGGCTGTCTCATAGAACACCTGGAATATTCCAATCCAGACACTTCTCACCACTTTATCTGTTAATGCCCTGTTTCAGGCCACTGGCCTCTCTCACCTGAATTTTAGCAGTAATTGTCCAACTACTCTTTCCACTTCCACTCATGCTTCTTACAGTCTATTCTCAGCATAAGTAACCAAAGTACTCCTTTTAAATCCTAAGTCAGAACATACAACTTACCTGCTCAAACCTCAATGGCTCCATGTTCCTCTCAGAATAAAAAGTCTTGGTCGGGGGTGCCCAGGTGCCTCAGTCCATTAAGCATCTGCCTTCAGCTCCGGTCATGATCCGAGGGTCCTGGGATTGAGCCCCACATTGGGCTCCCTGCTGGGTAGGGAGTCTGCTTCTCCCTCCCCCTCTGCACCTCCCCCTGCTCATTTATTCTCTCTCTCTCTCTCTCGCTCTCTCTCTCTCTCACCCTCACTCTTACTCTCAAATAAATAAATAAAGTCTTTTTAAAAAAAAAAGTCTTGGTCACTGTAAGAACCCCCAGGGTTGTTGGCATCTTCTTCTTCATTCCTGCTGCCAGTCATCTTACTTAACCTTCTCCTCTCATCCACTCCTCTTCACAGTTCCTGCTGCATTTGCCACTAGCATCTACCTTCTCAGATGTTTTGCACTAGCTATATATCTGCTCTTCTTTATACCACAAGACTCATCTTTGCATCCCTCTTAAATCTTGGTGCAAATGTCAGTTCATCAATGAGATGACATCTGACCAGCCCACTTGTCGCCTCCCCACTTGCTTTTGTATTCCCAATCCCCCTTAGTTTGTTTTATTTTTTCCAAAAGTGTTATCACTCCAAACACATAATTTATTTACTTTCACATGGTTTATTATGTACCTCCTGCAGTTACAATGTAAGCTTCACAAAAACAGGAATTTTTGTCAGTAGTATTTACTGATATATATGCAAAATCAGAACAGTGCCTGACATACAGGAGGCACTCAACAAATATTTGCTAAGTAAATTAAAACACACTTCACATTTACGTGCAGGTTGACATTTTGCATCATGTATCATTTTTACAGTGACTTGAGCAAGACACTTTCATACTGATTATCATTGGAAACAACTTTCAGAAGGTGGGTAATATTCCAGGCATAACCATATATATTTGTGATCCCTAGCAAGTTACTTGAAACTCTCTTAGCCTCAATTACCCCACAGGGAAAGTAGAAATCATAATTCTTATGTGTTTGCTCTCCCAACTAGGGAGAGCATAAAAAAAGAAACAGTTCTGTGTAATACACACCAGAATGTTAGCTCAAAAACTGTTGTATTCTGAGGTAGGCATAGGTCTACCACACCATGAACTTATGAGTAAACATCTATTAAATTTTTTGTAACTCCTAAGGTACTCTTTGGTCACTTTGTCACCTCCCAACTATTTTAAACTCACAGCAAAAATGAAAACAAAAGAGAATCTTTCTCAGATTTCTTTCTGAAAAATGCTTATAGTATTTCTTTCCAATCCATTAGAAAGCAATTAGACACAGCATATCAACTTGACACCCAAAGATTCAGATTGATTTCTCTAGTTTTCACTCACTGGTAACATCTAAATATATGGTAGCCTGTTTTGTTTTCGAAGCATGATCCAATCCTCAAATAGATTTCACAAGGCCACAGTTTCCACATATTTTTTGTTAAAGACTGGTATTATTCCATCTTGATTTGTATGTTACCTTTTCTATACAAGTATTATTGCCAACATGTCTAAAATATCTTTAAAGTTGCTAATTCTCAAGTCTAAGAAACAATTACTTGAATTGGCCCTCAAAATTAAATTCAACACCACAAACAGGAATTATCTATATAAAGCAAAACATAAGAGACATGTATATAAAACCACAGGTCAGTTTATTGTGTTTTTGACCACATAATTAACACTCTAATTAAATGGAAACATCTTACTAAATAAGAGTATTATCAGCACCTTATAAATCATATAAATTACATACGTGTATATATGATTGTATATAAACACAATAACTAAAGCTAACATTTCCAATCAATTTATAAAGAGTAATTAGGGGAAAGATAAAACTATTGTTTCTGTGTATAGTAGTCCTCCCTTATTCATAGGGACCCCGAGTAGAGCCTAAATGATGCCCAAGACCACCAGTAGATGTCTAAAACTGCAGATAGTACCAAACCCAAACCAAAAGTATATATACTGCTTTTCCTATACATACATACCTATATAAAGTTTAATTTATTAGTCACAGTAAGAGTTTAACAATAACAAAATATAAAACAATTACACTGTGATGAAAATTATATGAAATATGGCCTCTCTCACAAAATATCTTATTGTACTCTACTCACTTGTCTTCTTGTTGTGATAATGTGAGATGATAAAATGCCTATGTGATGAAATGAAGTGAGGGGAATGATACAGGAACTATGACAGCATCAGGCTGCTTTTGACCTTCTGACGGTACATCAGAAGGAAGATCATCTGTTTTCAGACCACAGTTGACTGGGAAAAACTGAAACCAGGGAAAGCAAAGCCACAGATAAGTGGGGGAGTAATTTATACTTGGAAAATAAAAGACTTTAAAATCAAATTTAAAATCATTTGCTAGTGCACCTGGGTGGTTCAGCCAGTTAAGTGTTGAACTCCTGATTTAGGCTCAGGTCATGATCCCAGGGTCCTGCAATCAAGCTCCAAGTGAGGCTTCCTGCTCAGCAGGAAGTCTGTTTCTCCCTCTCCCTTTGCCCCACCCTCACGCATGCATGTGTGTGTGTGTGTGTGTGTGTGTGTGTGTGTGTGCACTCTCTCTCTCTCTCTCTCTCAAATAAATAAAACCTTAAAAAAATATATTTTTTGTGGACTATGATGCTCATAATATTGTTAATAGTATGAGATTATTAATACCCAATGGTTAATAGTCATAGGGGATAACTAAAAAACTAAATATTCAAAAATAAATAAATTGGTTAATAAAGTATGGCATTACCATAAAATGTCTTACAGTGCAATAATTAAACTATGCTGGAAAAGAATATTTAATATGTGGAAACATGTAAAATAAAAAGAGCCTAAATAAAAAGTTTGGGTTGTAAATATATATAATATGAATTTAATTCTTTAAACATCCCCATAATTAAATATATTTAATCTACTCTTCTCACAAGGACACCAGTCAGGTTAGATTAGAGTCAACTCTAATCCTATTTTGCTTTCATTACTTCCTTAAAGGCCCTTTCTCCAAATACAGTCACATTCTGAGATACTGGGGATCAGGACTTCAACATACAAATTTAGGAGTGGGAGGACACATTTGAGCCCATAACAATACCCAAAGAACAGGCTCCTTTGGTCTGGGTTTAAGGGTGGTATTAGAGACTACTATATAACCTGGAGAATTTCAGATCATGTATGATCAGGGAACCTAGCCCTCACGTAGTAATCTCAAACTTCTACAAAATAATGAGGCAATAGAAAGTTGGCAGCTTGAGTGAGATGAAAGGAGTTCCATGCGTCATAAAAATACCCTGTGTGTTTTCAGAGTAAGCATCTTTATTCCTAGCCACCCTATGGAATTTACATAAGGGACGGATACTATAAATATGAAAAAAGAAACAAAAAGCCTGAATCACCTTCAACCTTAGAAAATCACATCCAAACCAGGGCTTATTGTTAAGCACCAATGCCTGAATTTAGTAATATATAAATCATATCCAAACCAAAAAGCCTTCTGTATATTAGTGTTCAATACATATGTGAAGCTTTGGTTTAATAACAAAAAAAATTTAATATTTGTAAAACAGACTTGCAACTGAATTGTTGAAAGATTACTCAATCATAAAACTATAATATTAATCAAGATCTTAAAATGCTGTTTGTTGTCTAGTCTTTCTCCAATATCCTCACTGAATTCCCAGAAAGAATATACTCTAAACTTCTTTTAATCTATCTTATTGGGAAAGCCCCTATGAAAATTATAGAGTATAATTTCCCACCACAAATACCATCTCTTAGTGACCCCATTTCTACCTTCTTTCTCCCCAAAGGACTTCTCCAAAGGTAGGCAGAATTTCCTTCTAATATTTAATAACCCTCACTGCAGTTAAATGCCAATTCCTTTTTATTTTCTTCAGCAGAAAATGGACAATAAATAACAGCACCCTCTGCTTACAAGATTTTCTCACAGTTGAAAACATTATTAAATTGCTTCTCAGTCTTCAGCCTGATAAGAAAAAGTGAAGTTTCTAGTAATTGTATATATCATGAGGTGTAATCACTGAGCAAAACTAGGTATTCAGCAACTGCATTTCACCATCTGTAATGAATGCCCAGCTCTACTGACTTACCCTATCAGAGTCATGGCTTACAAAAAGTCAGATAGTTGGATCAAAGATCCAAACTTAGAACACACAAAACAACACAGAAATGAAACAATATAACTTTTCTATGCACACCTTTTTTTATTCATGCTAAATGCCTTAGGTGTTACAGTTGGAAATCTTTAAGACTTAAAAATTTTATAGTGCTGAACTAAGAGGAAAACAAGAAAGATGAATATTGAAGGGTAAAATTTAAAAAGAGGTAGTTAATTTTATGACCAGTAATGATACTGTGGTGAGATCATCAAATCAAACTGATACTGGATAAATAGACCTGAGAGAACACCTCTCTGGTAATGCTTGCTATTAACTCTACAGGTCCAGGCTCCTGGGACAATTACAGTTTTATTCTTAGCCCATAAAAGAATAATATTATTAGTGCACTTACAAATCATCTGAATGCATTTTAAAGCTGCATAAACATAAAAAGAACAGAATAAACATGGCAAGAATAGCTAAGAGCCATGAGAACCTCAAAAGTCATGTTATAAGCAGCCCTACCCCCAGGTTCTTCACCACTTAGGAACAAACATTCCAACTGAAGGAGATTGTTTTTAATTTGGTTTTGTTTATTAATTTTGATTTTGGCTAGGTTTGTTGTGGGAATTTTTGGTTTGTTGTTGTTGGAGCGGGATAGAGAGAAAATAATATAATCAGAACAAAACAAAGAAGCAAGAAGCTCACTACTTGGAATCATCTATCATCTACAATACATTGCTAACAAATAACAGAAAATTAGGTCTCCCATTTGTATCCATGCTTGTTTTACATAGAAAAACCTTCACACAAAAATGGGTAAAATATATTTTTAAAAACACACAAAAGACCCCAAATAGCCAAAGCAATCTTGAGAAAGAACAAAGCTGGAGGCAACATGCTCCCTGATTACAAACTCTATTACTAGAGTAATAGTAAAATATAGGAATTAAAACAGCATGGTATTGGCATAAAAACAGACACAGAGATCAATGGAACAGAACAGAGAGCCCAGAAATAAATCCACACATATACACACAATTAGTTTATGACAAAGGACTCAAGAATATACAGTGGGGAAAGTCAGTCTCGTCAGTAGTGATGCTGGGAAAATTGGACAGTAACATGTAAAAGAATCAAACTGGACCACAATCTTGCAGCATATATAAAAATTAACTCAAAATGGGTTAAATACTTGAATGTATTTAAGACCTGAAACCATACAACTCTTAGAAGAAAACACAGGCAGTAAGCTCCTTGACATAGCTCTTGTCCATGATTTTCTGAATCTGACACCAAAAGCAAAAGCAATGAAAACAAAAATAAACAGATAGGATTACATCAAACTAAAAGTCTTCTACACATCAAAGAAAACCATCAACAAAATAAAACGACAACCTATGAAATGGGAAAAAATATTTGCAAGTTATATAAGGGGTTAATATTCAAAATGTACAAGAAAGTCATACCACTCAATAGCCAAAAACACAATAAATTGGATTAAAAATGGGCAGATCTGCATAGATATTTTCCCAAAGAAACAGATAGCCAACAAGTACATGAAAGTATATTCTATATCATTAATCATCAGACAAAATTAAATTAAAACCACCATGAAATATCACTTCACAGCTGCCAGATCGACTATTATCAGAAAGACAAGTGTTGGTGAGGATGTGGGGAAAAGGAAACCCTGTGCACTGTTGGCAGGAATGTAAATTGGTGCAGCCACTATGGAAAACAGTATGAAGTTTCCCAAAAAAATTAAAATAGAACTACCATATGATCTAGAAATTCCACTTCTGGGTAGTTATCCAAAGTTTAAAAAAAAGAATCACTAACTCAAAAAGATATATGAACCTTCTATGCTCATGAAGCATTATTTACAATAACCAAGATAGGAAAAAAACTAGTAAGTGTTTGTCAACAGATGAATGGATAAAGATGTGGTATGTATCAACAGTGGAATATTATGGAGCTATAAAAAGAAATGAAATCTTGCCATTTGTAACAGCATGAATGGACCTCAAGGGCTTTATGCTAAGTGAAATAAGTCAGACGGAGAAGGATAAATATGATATGATGTCTCTTGTTCCACAAAAACAGTATATATAGAATCTTAAAAAAAAAAAAAAAAACCCATAGATTGGTAGTTACCAGAAGCAGGGAGTATGGTGTGGGAGAAATAGGTGAAAGGGTGAAAAGTTTAAATAAACAAACAAACAAGTAAATAAATAACTTAATGATTAAAAAAGTTTACAAGAGTTCCAAAGTTTATTTCAAACCTGTTTGAGGAACATAACAGATATGTGATACTTAGCTCGTTATTACATTTTTGTCCATTTATTAATTCCTCACATAAGGTCATACTGTAGCAGACAGAGGCAATTGGTTTCAGGTACTGGGTTTTGACCTGCACTCCTGATCACTCATGGTTTACTTGTGTGAGATAAGAAAAGGAATAGCTCACCACATAGCTCCTTTAGCTCTTCAACAAATCTAACGACATCATGTCCTTGAAATGTGGATTTTTTTTAAGATCCAAATGAACACTTTTGTGTTTTTCTGTATCTTTTACATGTATTTGTTTCCATATTTTTATGTATTTTTTCCATATTTTTAAACTTTCTCACCTTATTTCTGAATCTTCATGTCAAAAGGTAACAGCTGTGCTCAACATTAATACTCTCAGGCGTCAATATAACAGAAATGTGGATTTTAATAAGGAACTCCTCTTGAAAATGAATTTGTTTCTGTACTCATTCTTGTAAATGAAAGAGTCTTAAATAATAAGAATTTTAAATTCAGAGCTAGATTTAAATATAGTGCATGAATTTGCTAGCTACTATTCCCTCACTGTGCATGTTAGATAGTGTCCACTTTTTCTTTTTTTTTTTTAATTTTTTTTAAAGATTTTTATTTATTATTTATTTGTCACAGAGAGAGGGAAAATGAGCACAGGCAGACAGAGTGGCAGGCAGAGGCAGAGGGAGAAGCAGGCTCCCTGCCAAGCAAGGAGCCCGATGTGGGACTCGATCCCAGGACGCTGGGATCATGACCTGAGCCAAAGGCAGCTGCTTAACCAACTGTGCCACCCAGGCGTCCCTCCACTTTTTCTTCTTAACTTGTAGACTACTGTTGAGCCTAACAGGCAGCAATTTCAATCCTTCCATAATTTTTTAAAGGATTAAAATCCAAAATTGGTGACTCTGTTTTAAATTCAGAGGGGCCTCACCAGGATGAATTTCATCCCTGAATATAAAAGGATTTGCAAATTCAAAGCAGGACAAATGTCAGCATTTGAGACATTATACTGAATAAAAGAGATGACAGAAGGCTGAGGATGAGCAAGCAAACATTTCATTTTCCATATATATTTTCTGAAAACTACAGACTTCTAAAATTTATTTCAACCACTGGTGAAACAAAACATAACAACAACCAAAAAATAACAATAACAACAACCAAAAAAAAAAAAAAAATCTTAAACAAATCATTAAAAAGGTATGTAAACATTTGCAAGTGTTAATGACTAGGAGCCAGCCTGGTCTTTGAAAAATAAATCATGCAAGTTGACCTAATATCTTTTCTCATAGCCAAACTGGCATAGAATGCTATATTTGAATTGCAGCAAGACATTTGAAGTCTTGTCAAATCATATACTTACTAATCTTACTTACTAATATACTTATTATATATACATACATATATATATATATATATACTTACATATACTTACTGATAACTTACTTAATCATATACTTAC
Source organism: Taxidea taxus jeffersonii (assembly GCA_003697995.1). NCBI lineage: Eukaryota > Metazoa > Chordata > Mammalia > Carnivora > Mustelidae > Taxidea > Taxidea taxus. The sequence continues at coordinate 57,249 of ML107241.1, forward strand.
TAATTAGGTGGAGAAATGTGTTCTGAATAATATCACAAGTGAGTGATTTAATACCTAAATGAATGAGAACCACAGAGTACTGATTAATAGATAAAATTCAATCTATAACATGATGCTTCCACTACTACATGAAAGGAAAATTTGACTATTTATAAAATTTGCAAATAAACAGAAATTAGAGAAATAATATGCCTCATAGCATAATCCAGATCCAAAATATGCAGTAGCCTATACTACAAAACCCATTAGGAAGATACAAAAATTTTAAAGGAAAAGTCTAAAATACCAGCTACAGATTCCAAAATGTAAGTACCCAAATGCAAAATTAGGGAAACATGCCTTAACTAGGTAGTAGTTTGGTTTTGGGGGGTTTTTTTGTTTGTTTGTTTTCCAATTCTGCTAAGATTCTTACCAACAACTTTAGGGCAATGCTAACTTCCTAATAACCCAGGGAGGTAAAAAGACAATGCTCTAGACCTTGAACAAGATGTATGCAAAGGACCAGATGCAAATTATGCTCTTCATGCTGAGAAGCCAGCAAGTAACTTTGGTTAACCAGGGCAAGGAGCCTGAGGTAAAGAGAAACAAGGAAAAGGAGCTAGACCAGAGGAAGGAACTGATGCGAATAGTCTGGGAATAACTGTTAGAGCAGGAAGCAAGTAAACAGCAAGAGAGTTCAGAACAAAGAAACAATCATCCCAATGCCATTTTTAGTTTATGATTATTTTGCTGCTCTGTGTGTGCTCTGTACTGTGCTCAGTACAACTGAATCATGCTAAAATCATGCTAAAATGCTATGAATCATGCTAAAAATGCTGTCATCACCATCCAGGTAGAGTAGAGACCATCTGAGTAACAGTGAAAACATGAGGTAAACACCTGTCATACTTGAGGGGGCATGAATAATTCTTCCTACTGACCTGTGTGGTTGGCCAGTTCAAAACAGAAAACTTTCAATGGAAAAAGTTGAATGCAAGGCATTGTGCAAGGTATTCTGGAAGAAATAAATATAAGCAAGGCACATATGGGAAAGTTTTCATGCACATTTAATCCAAGACAATATCTGTTGTGTTCAATGAATAGGACAAATACAGTACTAGACACATTCAAAAGATAGCAAGCTCCTTCTGGCTGGGTTTATGAGAAAGCTTTCATGAAGCAAATGGCATTTAGCAAGTTAAAGTTAGTATCATGGGCCTTCCCCAAATACAACAGCCCTCAAAATACAGAAAACTGGGGGCACCTGGGTGGCTCAGTGGTTGAAGGCCTCTGCCTTCGGCTCGGGTCATGATCCCAAGGTCCTGGGATCGAGCCCCACTTCGGGCTCTCTGCTCGGCCGGGAGCCTGCTTCCCCCTCTCTCTGTCTCTGCCTGCCTCTCTGCCTACTTGTGATCTCTCTCTCTCTGTCAAATGAATAAATAAAATATTAAAAAAAAAATACAGAAAACTGTATGCTTGGCTTGATCTCTTCAATTTGCCCTTCAGATCCTCTTCCAGCCTCATCTCTTCCCTGGGAAACTGGCCTGTGTGGACTGCTGCAAGCTTCCAGTTGGGTTCAGTCAATCTGAGGCACCAGAAGGACAGCAGAAAGCAAGAGACTTACAAGGCCAGAGTCTCTCTTGCCCCAGTTCCTCCCTGCCGGCCAGGGAGTGTGTGTGTCTGCCTCTCGAAAGCCAGCTCCTGTCATAGAGTCCTCTTTATACAGCTCTCTCAGCAAGTTCATGAGTCACTCTCTCTCCTTGCCCTTTCAGCCCTGCCCACAGCTTTATAGATTGTCTTTTCATGAAACTCTGCTCAGTTACCCAGTGTGAATGTGGCATCTCTTTCCTGCCAAGACCCTGGCACATACAGTGAGCTTTTGGATCTCATATTCATATTTTTAAGCTGAAGACTTTTATCAAGCCTTAAAATAAGAGTCTGTGAATGGAGAATGAGATAGGAATTTAAGACCCCAATCTGACTATAAAGGACTCTTAGAAAGGAGATGAGTTTAGGCAATTGGCAGAAAGAGGCACAAGGTCTTGCTCTTTCCAGCATTATTAGTAACTTTGTGTATGCATATTCAGAATCAGAAGGACAGTTGTGAAATGTGAAATGCACTACCTCAATAAGATAAATAGTCCTTAACTTTGCACAACTGGACCAAGCTAATGACAAATTAGTACTCATTACTCACCCATGCCTAAGAAATATGATCCCATTACCCCTGCCTCAGCTGTTGGCACCACCTATATCCAATGGCTCCTGGCTACTAACTGCCCCAGGCGAAGCCTCCAAAAGATTAAGCAAAAGCTTCTGACTTAGGTAATAAAAATGAAATAAAGTAGGATTCGCCATTTGGAAGAATCTGCTTCTTGCTTTACTAAAATGTTGCAAAGGCAGACTCAACATTATTAGTAATATTATTCCTTAGATTAGGCAGATCCACGTATTTATTTCCTACTATGTTTCTCTCCTTTTTCTCCCTCCATCTGGTCTCACCCTGGTCTCTCAGCAACCAAAGACTCAAAGCTGTGCCTGCAAGAGATTCCACAGAATTTGGAGAGAGCAGACAAGACTCACATAACTGCACAGCACCACCAACAATTTATAATTAAGGATTAAACCTCCCTTCTACCATTTCCAAGTTAGAGGAATTTTTCAATGATTGTGTCGTCCCAGGCCCCAGCCTCCTATCAGTCTGCAGTCTCCACCCTCTTCTTACGCCCTCTGCTCTCTTCCTCTTCCCTACCTAGATTGCTCAGTTCTGAACCCTCCAAATTTATTTCTTAGTACAGAGAAGTTTAGGAATCTCTCTATGCTTTACTGAGCCCCATAAAGCCTTATCTTGGTAATCAAATATCTCTATTAATATAGGTTCCCAATAAAGACAATTCTCTCATTGAGATAAACCCTCTACCTTTTCTTAGGTTTCTCTCTACCACAGCTGCGAACACGCTTTATAATGGAAGGGATTTTCATGTGCATATTTTAAGAAATCTTGACAAAATCTAATCACTTCCAGCTTACAGACACCATCAGTGTCAATACCATAAGGTTACAGAAAAGATGGAGGAAATACACTGTTGGAAACTTCCTTTCCATGATAAGGATTTTTAAATTTTGAGGCTTAAAATACACACTACAAACCTCCAGACTCCTGCTCCCTTTTGCACTACAAAGCAAATGCCAGAATTGTTTCACAAGGCAAGCTCACCCTGGCTGGCAGGCACAATCAACACTGCAGACTTTAGAGCTCTTGGTACAGATTTTTGCACATGGTGGGTGCTCAATAAATATTGTTGGCTGATTGATTCAGCCTCCAGTGATCCAGAGAGCTCACACAGAAGCAACCAGTTTGAAAAAGATATTGTGTGTGAGTTGCAAGCTAATAACTATTATACAAGCAGAATCTGACTAGAGAAAACTAATTCTAGAGTAAATTGAATGCAGTTTTCACTTTTTAATTTTCAAACAAGTACTTTTTTTGAGGGCTGAACTGTAATCCTCGCAAATTTATATGTTAAAGTCCTAACTCCCAATACCTCAAAGGTCACTGTCTTTAGAGATAGTCTTTAAAGAGATAATTAAGTTAATATGAGGTCATTAGTGTGAGCCCTACTCCAGTATGACTAATGTCCTTATAAGAAAAGGTGATTGGGACATAGACATATACAGAGGGAAGAAAATGTGAAGACATCGGGAGAAGACAGCCATCTATAAGCCAAGAAGAAGAGACCGACCCTGCTGACACCTTGATCCCAGACTTCAAGCCTCCAGAATTGTGAGAAAATCCATTTTTGTTAATTAAGCCACCCAGTCTATGATACTTGTTCTGGCAACCCTAACAATGCCCTACATACTCTCATAACTTTCTAGTAACACAGTTCTGAATTATCTGGGGGAGAGGAGTTTGCAGAACTCTCTAAAAGCCTGACAAAAGTCTCTGAAATCTTCCTAAAATCTGCTCATAAGGGCAAAACCATAATTTTACATTTAATTCTAGGGGATTCATGGACTTTTTTGATCCCAGACATAATTAAGATCCTCTGTGTGTTTTATCAAAATCTCTCAAAAGATATGCATGAAAAATTTGCTTGACTAGTCCTGAGAGTTCTACAATTGGTATACCCAAATCTCCAGTGATTGATATAAGAGGTATGGTCATTATCTTTGCGACCAAATAATAAATAATACATTAATTAAATGATTAATTATATAACATTTTAAAATTTCACAGAGTAAGAAATTAAGGAAACAAACCTTGAATGTAACTTTGATTCAAAATTATAGTAAAATAGGGGCACCTGGCTGGCTCAGTCAGTAGAGCATACAACTCTTGATCTTGGGGTCATGAGTTCAAGCCCCACATTGGGGGTAGAGTTTACCTTAAACAAAATTTTTTTCATTACAAAATTATAGTAAAATAATTGGGAAAAAAATAACTTAATGAGCAAGTTGAATATGCTTAAATATTTCTCCAATCTAATACTCAAGAAAATATTGATTGATATTGTTATTGATATTAAAAGTATTGAGTATATGCCAATATTGAAATATTGGTATTGATCAGGAGTTTCAAAAAAAGTGAAGAAAATGTCCATGCAAAAGTGAAATGAACTAGAAAAAATGTATTCTTTTTGAACTACAGTATCATATGATTTGTGTCAATAAAGGAGTTTCCGCTGGATAAAAGAGAAGAAACCTGTCTCCCCCAAAACAGGTTATGAGGTAAGATAGCTCATGACTGGAAGTGTTGGAGCAGGGGACAGATAATCAGTTGTTAGGGGTGTAAGAAAATATTCTGGTGGGGGACAGGGAGTTGAACTATACGTCTCAAACACCTATAGTTTACTATATGATACATGCAAAATAAAATTCCACTGCAGAGTATACTGTGACTTAAGAAAGACAAATTGATAGAGAAATTGAAAGAAAAGTGCTGCCTTTTGTATGTGAACTTCTAACTCTGAGTTCCCTGAACCCCTTTCCTTTGTTTTCCAGCTGATCGCAGAGGTGAAGGGGCAACATAATCAGTTCAAGGTTACATCTCAGGGAGCACAAAAAGGGCAAAGCTGCTGCTTTCTCACACAAGCCATCCAGGAAAGTAACTAAAAACCCACATCCACTTTAGAGGAAAGAGAAGGAAGGAACCATACAGGCACCATCAGCCAGCCACCAGCATGAGCACGCATTTCCACACCTGTGACTGATGAGATCTCCAACACCAAAAGAGAGTTGTTCCTGCCTTTTTCCATTTCATGTGAAGTATTTCTTGTTAATTTTTAGTTTTAAGGTTCACCTTGAAAGGTAGCTTATTCCAGATTATTTTTAACACATATACCATAAGCATTCAGAAATAGATGTCCTCCTTAAAAAAATGAAAATTTTCCCCATAAATATTTATAATATTTGAATATTTTAGACCAAAAAAATTTAAGTCTTTAGCACTAGAGAAACTACCACATTAAAAAAGCAGTTATTTTTATTTTTAAAAAATGCATTTGCAGATAAATATTACCTATCAATGTCTACTAAATGCCAGAGATTTTTTTTTCTTAATTTGTAGAAGTGGAATGATGTGTGCTAGTGAGTCATTTAATTACCTTATCAATATAAGCTAACATTTATTGAGCCACATAATGTGCCAAGCACTTTACATGCTTTATAGCATTTATACTTCACAATGGCCCTAGGAAGAAAACACGATTAAAAACTCCATTTTGTTGATGAGACAACTGCAGCACAGAACAATTAAGTAATCTGCCCACGATTACATACCAAATTAAGAGGTAAACCTACAATTTACCTCTGATTCCAAAGCACATGCCCCCTATGATATTCTGTTTAATTCTTCCCAGTCTTAGTTTGCTTGGTTTGTTTGTTTGTTTTGCTTTCAGGAAGTGAGGGCCTAGGCCACCTATGGAGTTTTTAATAACCCTAACAGAGTAGCTTTGAGAAAGTAGTTAAAAATTAGCAATATGCAGCCTAAAGATACATGCAAAATAATACATGACACAAAAGCGAATATACAGAAGCAAACCATTTTATATCCCATTACTTTCCAATCAAGCACTTTATTTTTCAGCCTTCCTCAAGTACTACGCACTGAGCTACACTGCGTTCCTCAAAGCATGGCACTCGGGCAGCCACCTCCATCCCGTACACTCCACAAACTTCTCTGTCCATTTTTCATGAGTAGATTATGATGATACCATGACAAAGCTAAAGAAATGCACTTCAGACTTCTCTGTAAGAGGAGGGTTCTCTTGTTCTCACTGCTACCCACTGATCTTCGGGACACTATTCATCAACAGTGAGCTCCTTCCACTGTGGCTGGACCATGACAGCTAATTTTACTCACAATCATGATTCTCAACAACACCCGCTCAAAGTACATAATTTGATCTTACAGTAGTCCCCCTTTATCTGTGGGCGAGCCATCCCTCCGGTGGATGCCTGAAACCACAGATAGTATTGAACCCTATATATATAGTGTTTTTCCTATACTTACATACTTAGAATGAAGTTTAGTTTATAAAGTAGGCATAGTAAGAGAGTAACAACAACAACTAATAATAAAATTGAACAATTATAACAATGTAAATGTGATTTCTCTCTCTCTCTCTCAAAATACCTTATGGTACTATATTCACCCTTCTTCTTATGATGTGAGATGATAAAATGCCACATGATGAGATGAAGCATGGTGAATGATGAAGCACTGTCACATAGTATCAGGCTCCTATTGACTTCTAATGATTTATCATAAGGAGGACTGTCTGTTTCTATGACTGACCTCAGGTAACTGAAACTACTGAAAGTGAAACCATGGCTGAGGGAACTTCAGGCATACCTCAGAGCTATCGTGAGTTCACTGCAAGAAAGCCAGTATCACAATAAACCAAGTCAAACAATTTTTTTGGTTTTCCAGTGCATATTAAAGTTATGTTTACACTATACTAGTAAGCCTACTAAGTGTGCAGTAGCATTGTCTTTTTTAAAAAGTACATACCTTAATTTAAAAAATACTTCATTGCTAAAAATATTGCTATCATCTAGGCTTTCAACAAGCCATACTCACTGATCACAGATAACCATAACAAATATAATAATAATGAAAAAGTTTGAAATATTTTGAAAATTTCCAAAAGGTGACAGACATAAAGTGAACAAAAGTTGTTGGAAAAATGGTGCCAATAGACTTGTTCAACACAAGGCTGCCAGAAACCTTCAATTTGTGAAAAAAATGAAATATCTAAAAAATGAAATATCTAACTGAAGCACGATAAAACAAGGTATGCCTGTACTATTCCATTCATTCACTGAAACTTACATATGTTTCTATCTCAGAGTTCTGCTTTCTGCCTTATTCCCAATGGTTTTGAGGATCATCTAAAAACCACTCCAGTATTACCGCTACTTATTGTTTATTATGGTCTTGATGTGTAATTATATTTTCAGCTTAGTTCCTTCTGATTATTTCTGATTCTTTTTTTTCCTTCTCTTTATCACTTGAATCCATACTCATATTTCTCTTTCACCGTATCCTAAAGCAAAGTCCCACTACATTCCAATTCTTATGAGACTAATGAACAAATGTTTTTCCTATACGGATTTTCTACTAAATTTAACCCATACAAATAAACATGCAAAACACTGGTATACTCTTGTGCAAATTAAAATAGCCAGAATACTAGTCAGAATGTGCCCAAAAAAAACCCAAAAACATTATTCAGAAAAAATAGCTAAAGTCCTTCCATGTAAAAAAAATTGATGCTGAGGGCACCTGGGTGGCTCAGTGGGTTAAAGCCTCTGCCTTTGGTTCAGGTCGTGATCCCAGGGTCCTGGGATCAAGTCCCGCATCGGGCTCTCTGCTCAACAGGGAGCCTTCTTCCTCCTCTCTCTCCCTGCCTGCCTCTCTGCCTGCTTGTGATCTGTCAAATAAATAAATAAATGTTTAAAAACAAAACAACAAAAAAAATTGATGCTGTCATTCACCCTCGACAATAACATTTAATTGGACATGTTGAAAGATGATATATGCTAGTTTTTTTTAAAGGAAGCCTTCAGATCTTTTCTGTTGGCTATATTTTAAGGTATATTTTAAGGAAAGAAAAGCTTTAATAACCTAGGTTAGCCTTGGACATAAAGGTAGGCAGAAATGTGGCAGAGACACAAAGGGGAACAGAAAGAGCAAAGGGCCCAGTTAAGCAGTCATACAAAGATTTTGACACAATAACACAAAAGCCAATTACAAAATGACAGGCATTCTAAATCATCATGCTTGAGTCCTTTGGGTTGCCCTCATAATATTTAAAATCATGTTCTGTCACTGATATCCTTTATGCAAGCAATGGTTAATACTCACCCTCATAAATTATGGGGTACCCCAAGCACATACATGATGGCAAGGGGCAAGAAACTAAAAGTAAATATATTCATCAAGTCTACAAATCTGAGCCAAAGAGGAACAACAGCCATACATTGAGGCTCACAAATAAGAAGACATATTCCTCAATACTGAACTTTTCAAATTACATATTATCAAATGTAGTGCCATGATCTTCCAATTGCTCAGGCGAAAAACTTTGTACTTATATCAATTGACCAGCAAATCCTATGATACCTACTTTCAAATTGTATGCTGAGTCCCTTCTCCTCACCTACACTACTACCTACCTCCTACCCCATTCCAATCCACTTCCATCTCTTCTCTGGATTATTGCAATAACCGCATTCCTAAATATTCTCTCTGCTCCCACTCTTATACCCAACATTCTGTTCTCAACTGGGTAGCCAGAAAAGTCCTTTTAAACATAAGTAAGAGATCATTTTCTGCTCATCATTTCAACAGCTTCTCATTCCATTCATGGTAAAAGTCGCAAGACCCACCATGATGGATGGTGTCTACGTAATTTGTCCACCCTCAACTCCACCACCACTTTTCTGGTCTCTTTTATCATGCCTCCTACTCCATTCCAGCCACACTGGCTGCCTAGCTCTTCTGTCAACATTCTAATTCCTTCCCACCTATATTAGTTATGGTTTTCTAGAGAATAGAACCAATAAGATATATACAAGAGGAGATTTATTCTAAAAATTGGCTCATGCAGTTCTGGAGACTGAAATTCCACAACCTGCTGTCTGCAAGCTGGAGAACAAGGAAACCAAGCAGTGGTGTATTCAGTCTGAGTCTAAAGCCCTGAGAATGGGCTTTAGTAGTTTTGGGATGTTGGTGAGGTCCAGAGTCAACCACCAAGAAAGAACTTCTTGAGATTTTTTTGGTGCAAAAAAAGGTGATTATAGCCCAAGGACATGTCGGGTGGGCCAAAGGAGTTGCTGCACTGGGGTTGTGAGGAATGGCTGATTACACACTTGGGAGTGAGGGAGGTAAGAAAAAGGGAGGTTTTCAAAAACTTTGATATGCCAAAGAAGACTCTCAAGATATTGGAGGCCTTGCTATTGTCAAGCTAAGATTGTTTTTCTTTCTTCTAGGAATGTATTAACATTAAGACAGTTGGGAGTTGAAACAGCTTCAGGAGGATAGGTATTATTTTTTCTTTGAATGTTTAGTAGAATTCCCCAGGGAATCCATCAGGCCCAGGACTCATGTTTTTTGGAAGGTTTTTGATCGCTGCTTCAGTCTCTTTACTGGTTATTGGCCTATTCAGGTTGTCAACTTCTTCCTGTTTCAGTCTTGGTAGTTCCCAGGTTTCCAGGAATGCATCCATCTCTTCCAGGCTGTTTAATTTATTGTCATATGGCTGTTGATAATAATATCTGATAATTGTATTTATTTCCTTGGTGTTAGTCATGCTCTTTCCCCTTTCATTCATAATTTTATTAATTTGGGTCCTTTCTCTTTTCTTTTGGGTAAGTCTGGACAGTTTATTGATCTTATTAATTCTTTCAAAGAACCAGCTTTTAGTTTCATTAATGTGTTCCACTAATGCATTTCTGCTTTCTAATTCATTGATCTCCAGTCTAATCTTAATTATTTCCCTTCTTGTGCCTAGGTTAGGTTTAATTTGTTATTGATTCTCCAGATCTTCAACCATTCTTCTACACCATACACAAAAATAAACTGACCCATCAATTGCCCTACTGCATATTTACCCCAAAGATATAGACGTAGTGAAAAGAAGGGCCATATGCACCCCAATGTTCATAGCAGCAATGTCCACAATAGCCAAACTGTGGAAAGAGCCAAGATACCATTTATCAGATGAATGGATAAAGAAGATATGGTCCATATACACAATAGAATATTACTCAGCCATCAGCAAGGATGAATACCCAACTTTTGCAGCAATGTGGATGGGACTGGAGGAGATTATGCTGAGTGAAATAAATCAAGCAGAGAAAGTCAATTATCATATTGTTTCAGTTACTTGTGGAACATAAGGAATAGCATGGAGGACATTAGGAGAAGGAAGGGAAAATGGAGGGGAGGAAATCGGATGGGGAGATGGACCATGAGAGATTATGGACCCTGGGAATCAAACTGAGGGTTTTAGAAGGGAGGGGGTGGAGGGATGGCTGAGCCTCATGATGGGTATTAAGGAGGGCATGGATTGCATGGAGCACTGGGTGTTATATGCAAACAATGAATCATGGAACACTACATCAAAACTAACAATATACTGTATGGTGAATAACATAAAATTAAAAAATAATAATAATAATTTACTTCTTATTACAAAAAAAAAAAGAAAGGAAAGAAAAGACAGTTGGAAGTTTCCTGAAGAAATGTTATACTCTTACAAGACCTTGTCAGTAGGCTGCAGGTCATAAAAAATGTTAACTTTACATTTACTTCTGCTTGTTTCCCACATCACACGTGGAAGGGAAGGTGATGTTAGGGCTCTGGGAAATTGAGTTATGGGTCTCTGGGAGTTAGGTTATTGATAAGAATGCTTTTTCCTCAGCTTCCCCCAATGGCTACATCTGATATAATTATAGTCAAGTATCAAAACTAGGAATTTTACAGATAAAGCTATTATAAACCATTATATACAGATTTTTGTGCAAATAGTTTTCATTTCTCTGGGATAAAAGTCCTGGACTACAATTTCTTTGTCATATGGTAAATGTATGTTAAGTTTTTTTTCCATACTATTTTCTAAGGTGGCTGTACCATTTTACACTCCTAACAGCAATGTATGACAGATTCAGTTTCTCAGCATCCCGGCCAGCAATTGATATTGTCATATTTTCAAATGTAACTGTTCTTATAGGTATGCAGTGGTATCTCATTGTGGTCTGAACTGGCATTTCCCTAATAGCTAGTGATGCTGAATATCTTCATGTGTTTATTTGTTATGCATATATCCTCTTAGTGAAATGTCTCTTCATGTCTTTTGCCTACTTCCTACTTCGATTGTTTGCTCCTCAATGTGAGTTTTCAGAATTCTTTATGTATCCTAAAAATTGGTCCTTTTTCCAACATAAGGTATGCAAATATTTTCCCCTGGTTTAAAACTAATCTTTTAGACTTCTTAACAATGTCTTTTACATTAAAAAAAAAAAAGTCTTTAGTTTTGATGGCATGCAATTTATTGATCTTTGTATTTTATGGATTGTGGGTTTTTTTCTCCATGTCTAAGAACTTTTCACCAAGCTCTAGATCCCAAATATTCTTCTCCTGTGCTATCTTCTAAAATTTGTATATATTATCTTTCACATTTCTATTTATGATACATTTTTGCTTAATTTTTTAATAAAATGTGAGATTTAGTTCAAGTTTTTTTGTTTTTATTTTTGTCTATGAATAGAAAATTGCTGGGGAGGAGTCAAGATGGCAGAGAAGTAGCAGGCTAAGATGACATCAGGTAGCAGGAGATCAGCTAGATAGCTTATCAAACCATTCCCAACACCCACCAATCCAACAGGAGATCAAAGAGAAGAGCAACAATTCTAGAAACAGAAAATCAACCACTTTCTGAAAGGCAGGACTGGCAGAGAAGATAATCCAAAGCCACGGGAAGATACACCACCGGGGGAGGGGCTGGCTCCAGGCAAGAGACAGAGCAACGGAGCACAAAATCGGGACTTTTAAAAGTCTGATCCACTGAGGGACATTGCTCCAGAGGCTAAACCAGGGTGAAGCCCATGCGGGGACAGCATGGCCTCAGGTCCCACGGGGTCAAAAAAGGATTGGGGGTGTCTGAGTGTCAGAGCTCGCAGGTATTAGAGCAAGGAAGCTGGCTACAGAGACAGAGCCAAGGAGTGAGCTCCCAACTCAGGGTTACCTCGAACCGTAATCCATGGCACAGACCACTGCTCTATGAGTAGGGTCTCCACAAGATCCAGGGAGACCCCCCTGGAAGAGCTCAGGGATCTGCGGGGTTCAGAGACTCCAAGCAGAGCTATATGCCAAAGAGAGAGAGACACTTGGTCACAGGCTGGGTTAGCTTAGAGCACAGACAGAGGCCAGGGAGACAGGAGTTATTGAGCACTTTTCTCTGAGGGCACTCTGAGGAGTGGGGCCTTGAGCTCTCAGCTCCTTTGGGCAGGAGATTTGGAGGCCGCCATTTTCATTTCTGTCTTCTGGAACTCTACGGAAAGCATATAGGGAATAAAAGGTTCAGAAAGGGAACCCGAGCAGATTACTTAGCCTGGCCCCTGGAAAGAGTGGTGCAATACTGCCTCGGGCAAAGACACCTGAGAATCACTACAACAGGCCCCTCTCCCAGAAGATCAACAAGAAATCCAGCCACGACCAAGTTCACTTACCAAGGAGAACAGTGGAATTCCAGAGAATGAGAAAGCAAAGCATGGAATTCATGCCTTTTTCCCATGACTCTTTGGTCTTGTAAAGTTAATTAATTTTTTTTAATTTTATTTTTTTCTTCTGCTAAATTTTTTTAACTTTTACCCGTTCCTCTTTTAATGTTCTTTAATTAGTTTATCTTAACAATACCTTTCATAAAAAAAAATAATCTTTTTTGAACCTTCATATTATAGTCATATTTTATCCTTCATTGTATCTAACTTTATTTTTGTATACACAGAGGGTTTTTTCTTAAAAAATTTGGGGTACAACTTCTTCTAATAGATCAAAATACACCCTAAATCTAGCACCAGGCTTCTTCTAGTCTCCAGCCTGCCTTACAAATTCTCTCCACTTTCTTTTTCTTTATTTTCCCAACCAACTTATCTTATCAATTCCTTTTTTAGAAACTTAAAAAAAATTTTTTTCATCTTTATAGTCATATACCATCCCTTCGTTGTGTTTACTCTTATATATATTTTTCATTCTTTAAAATTTGGGGAGGTAGTTTCTTCTAAGAGTCCAAAATACTCCCAAAATTAAGTGGGTGACCTTGTTCTAGTCACCAGTCTAATACATATTTTTTTCTTTTTTATATTTTTTCTTTATTTGTTTTCTTTTTCTTTTCTTTGTACATTTCTTTAATGTCCACAATAGCCAAACTATGGAAAGAAACTAGATGTCCATCAACAGATGAACGGATAAAGAAGAAGTGGTATATATATACACAATGGAATACTATGCAGCCATCAAAAGAAATGAAATCTTGCCATTTGCGATGACGTGGTTGGAACTAGAGGGTATTATGCTTAGTGAAAGAAGTCAATTGGAGAAAGACAACTATCATATGATCTCCCTGATATAAGGAAGTAGACATGCAACGTGGGGGATTTGGGGGATAGGAAAAGAATAAATGAAACAAGATGGGATTGGGAGGGAGACAAACCATAAGAGACTCTTAATCTCACAAAACAAACTGAGGGTGGCCAGGGGGAGGGGGGGGTAGGGAGAGAGTGGTGAGGTTATGGACATTGGGGAGGGTATGTACTATGGTGAGTGCTGTGAAGTCTATAGACCTGGCAATTCACAGACCTGTACCCCTGGGGCTAATAATACATTATATGTTTAAAAAAAAATCCAGATGCTCATAAGACCTCAAATATCCAGGTTTCAATAAGAAATCACTCATACCAAGAATCAGGAAGAACTCAAACTGAATGAGGGAAGACAATCAGCACCAACACCAAGATGTTAAATACGTTAGAATTATTTGACAACGAATTTAAGGAAAACATCATAAAAATGCCTCAGTGAACAATTACAGATATGCTTTAAACCATTGAAAAATAGAAAGTCTGGGCAAAAAATGGAAATTATCAGCAAAGTAATAGAAGATATAAAAAAAGAGCCAAATGGGGGCTCCTGGGTGGGTCAGTGGGTTAAGCCTCTGCCTTCGGCTCAGGTCATGATCTTAGGGTCCTGGGATCAAGCCCCATATCAGGCTCTCTGCTCGGCAGGCAGCCTGCTTCTCTCTCTGGCTGCCTGCCTCTCTGCCTGCTTGTGATCTCTGTCTGTGAAATAAATAATAAATAAAATTTTTAAAAAAGAGCCAAATGGGGGCGCCTGGGTGGCTCAGTGGGTTAAGCCCTGCCTTCGGCTCAGGTCATGATCTCGGAGTCCTGGGATCGAGTCCCGCGTCAGGCTCTCTGCTCCGCGGGGAGCCCGCTTCTCTCTCTCTCTCTCTCTGCCTACTTGTGATCTCTGCCTGTCAAATAAATAAATAAATAAAAATCTTATTTTAAAAAAAGGGCCAAATGGAAATTTTGGAACTAAAAAAAAAAGCCAAATAAAAATTCAATGGATAGGCTTAATAGAAGAATGGAGAGGACAGAGGGAAAAAGAAAAAAATCAGTGAATTTGAACATAGAACAATCGAAATGATCCAATCTAAACAACACAGGGGAAAAAAAATAGACTGAAAAAATAAACAGAGTGTTAGGGACAGACGGGGCTATAAAAATTCAAGTCTTTGCTTACAAAAGAAGGTAGGAGGTAACTCTTATTACACACAAATATACTTGATTTTGTATGTCGATCTTGTATCCTGAAACCTTTTTAAACTAACTCGTTGTAGGAATTTTTTTTTAATAGATTCCTTGGAATTTTCTTGTAAACCATTGTGTCATCTGCAAATAAGGACAGTTTTATTTCTTCCTTTCTGGCCTGCAAGCCCTTTGTTTCCATTTCTTGCTTATTGCACTGGGTGAAACCTCCCATACTATGCTGAGTAATAGTGGTTAAAGTATTATTTGCTTTGTCCCCAGTCTTAGGGGGAAGAATTCAGTCTTTGACCAGTAAGTGTGATGTTAGCTAAGGGTTTTTTGTAGACGTTCTTTAAAGCTGGGGATCTTTCCTTCTATTCCTAGTTTTCTGAGAGTTTTTGTCATGAATGAGTGTTGACACCGAAACTAAAAATACAATACCGTTAACAATCACTCAAAAAAGAAAGAAATACTTACTTGTAACTGTAACAAAACATCTACAGGCCTTTATTTTGAAAACTACACAATTGATGAAAGAAATCAAAGAAGGTCTACATAAATGGAAAGATGTGACAATTTCATGGATTAGAAGAATCAGTATCATAAAGAGGTCAGTTCTTCTCTAATTGATATACAAGTAGTAAAAATCCCAACAAGATTTTTTTGTGGATACATACAAAATTATTCTGAAATTTATATGGAAATATAGAGGAAATAGAATAGCTAAAATTTTTGAAAAAGAAAAAGTGGGGGAAAAGTCAACTTAATTTCAAGATTTATTATCTATTAACAGTAATAAAAACTGTGTGGCATTGGCAGAGAGGTGGACACATAGATCAGTGGAATGGATAGAGAACCCAGAAATTGACTCACAAAGTATGACCACCTGACTTTTGACAAAAGTGCAAAAGCACTTCAGGGAAGGAAAGATAATCTTTTCAAAAGATAATACAGAAGTAATTTTCCTTTCTTTTTTTTTTAAATAAATATATACTGTATTATTAGCCCCAGGGGTAAAGGTCTGTGAGTCACCAGGCCTACACACTTCACAGCACTCACCATAGTACATACACTCCCCAATGTCCATAACCACACCACTCTCTCCCTACCCACTCCCCCAGCCACAATCAGTTTTTTTTGTGAGATTAAGAGTCGCTTATGGTTTGTCTCCCTCCTGATCCCATCTTGTTTCATTTATTCCTTTCCTACTCACCAAATACCCCACATTGCATTTCCACTTCCATATATCAGGGAGATCATATGATAGTTGTCTTTCTCCGATTGACTTATTTCGCTAAGCATAATACCCTCTAGTTCCATCCATGTCGTTACAAATGACAAGATTTCATTTCTTTTAATGGCTACATAGAATTCCATTGTGTATATCTATACCACTTATTCTTTATCCATTCATCTGTTGATGGACATCTAGGTTCTTTCCATAGTTTGGCTATTGTGGATATTGCTGCTATAAACATTCAGGTGCATGTGCCCCTTCGGATCACTATGTTTCTATCTTTAGGGTAAATACCCAGTAGTGCAATTGCTGGATCATAGGGTAACTCTATTTTCAACTTTTTGAGGAACCACCATGGTGTTTTCCACAGTGGTTGCAACAGCTTGCATTCCCACCAACAGTGTAGGAGCGTTCCCCTTTCTCCACATCCTCACCAGCATTTTCTGACTTGTTCATCTTAGCCATTCTGACTGGTGTGGTGGTATCTCACTGTGGTTTTAAGTTGTATTTCCCTGATGCCCAGTAATGAGGAGAACTTTTTCATGTGTCTGTTGGCCATCTGGATGTCTTCTTTGAAGAAATGTCTGTTCATGTCCTCTACCCATTTCTTGATTGGATTATTTGTTCTTTGGGTGTTGAGTTTGCTAAGTTCTTTATAGATTTTGGATACTAGCCCTTTATCTGACATGTCATTTGCAAATATCTTCTCCCATTCTGTCAGTTGTCTTTTGGTTTTGCTAACCGTTTCCTTTGCTGTGCAAAAGCTTTTGATCTTGATGAAGTCCCAATAGTTCATTTTTGCCCTTGCATCTCTTGCCTTTTGTGATGTTCCTAGGAAAAAGTTGCTGTGGCTGAGGTCGAAGAGGTTGCTGCCTGTGTTCTCCTCAAGGATTTTGATGGATTCCTTTCTCACATTGAGGTCCTTCATCCATTCTGAGTCTATTTTTGTGTGTGGTGTAAGGAAATGGTCCAGTTTCATTTTTCTGCATGTGGCTGTCCAATTGTCCGAACACCATTTGTTGAAGAGACACTCTTTTTTCCAATGGACATTCTTTCCTGCTTTGTTGAAGATTAGTTGACCATAGAGTTGAGGGTCTATTTCTGGGCTTTCTATTCTGTTCCAATGATCTAAGTGTCTGTTTTTGTGCCAGTACCATACTGTCTTGATGATGACAGCTTTGTAATACAGCTTGAATTCTGGAATTATGATGCCACCAACTTTGGCCTTCTTTTTTAATATGCCTCTGGCTATTCGAGGTCTTTTCTGGTTCCATATAAATTTTAGGATCATTTGTTCCTTTGCTTTGAAAAAAATGGATGGGACTTTGATAGGGATTACATTAAATGTGTAGACTGCTTTACGTAGCACAGACATTTTCACAATATTTGCTCTTCCAATCCAAGAGCATGGAACATTTTTCCATTTCTTTGTGTCTTCCTCAATTTCTTTCATGAGTACTTTATAGTTCTCTGAGTATAGATTCTTTGCCTCTTTGGTTAGGTTTATTCCTAGGTATGTTATGGTTTTGGACACAATTATGAATGGGATTGACCCCTTAATTTGTCTCTCTTCTGTCTTGTTGTTGCTGTAAAGAAATGCAACTGATTTCTGTGCATTGATTTTATATCCTGACACTTTACTGAATTCCTGTACAAGCTCTAGCAGATTTGGAGCGGAGTCTTTTGGGTTTTCCACATATAGTGTCATATCATCTGCAAAGAGTGATAGTTTGACTTCTTCGTTGCCGATTTGGATGCCTTTAATTTCATTTTGTTGTCTGATTGCTGAGGCTGGACTTCTAATACTATGTTGAATAGCAGTGATAATAGACATCCCTGCCGTGTTCCTGACCTTAGCGGAAAAGCTCTCAGTTTTTCTTCATCGAGAATGCTATTTGCGGTGGGTTTTTCATTGATGGCTTTGATGGTATTGAGGTATGTACCCTCTATCCCTTCCCTACACTTTGCAGACTTTTGATCAGGAAGGGATGCTGTACTTTGTCAAATGCTTTTTCAGCATCTATTGAGAGTATTGTATGGTTCTTGTTCTTTCTTTTATTAATGTATTGTATCACATTGATTGATTTGCAGATGTTGAACCAATTTACAGCCCTGGAATAAATCCAACTTGGTCGTGGTGAGGAATCCTTTTAATGTACTGTTGGATCCTCTTGGCTAGTATTTTGGTGAGAATTTTCACATCTGTATTCATCAAGGATATTGGTCTGTAATTCTCTTTTTTGATGGGATCTTTGTCTGGTTTGGGGATCAAGGTGATGCTGGCCTCATAAAATGAGTTTGGAAGTTTTCCTTCCATTTCTATTTTTTGGAACAGTTTCAGGAGAATAGGAATTAATTCTTCTTTAAATGTTTGGTAGAATTCCCCTGGGAAG